>JBAMIE010188520.1:0-12289 GCA_037177295.1 Kaempferia parviflora | reverse complement strand
CCCCGCCAATTCAAAAAGAGATATTCATTTCGTTGCCTTTCATCCAACCCAAGCTATTGCCCAAGATCAAATGTAATCCAATGTTCCCTCTCCGCCTCACGTTTCTTCCCAAATATTTCCACCCTTCTGTCCCATCCACCCAAATCCTGGACCTATTCATACAGATTCCTTTACCACATATCCCCTTGTCCAGTTAAGAGGAGGAATGTTCAAGTAGACTAGTATAGTTGAAGAAGGTCAATTGATACTCCAATGGATCTAAATGTTAAATTGATGCCAGAACAAGGGAATTCATAATCTCATCCAATTATAGGAGAATAGTTAGAAAGTTGAATTACCTACTAGTCATATCTCAGTGTTAAGTGTGATTAGTTAATTACTTGAGACTCTATATCATGACCATTTGGAAGCAACAAGTTTTACAATATTACGAGAATACTTGAAGAAAGGCTCTAATATACCATGATCATCAACAGATTATGGGTAAACAACAGATTTGAAGGTCCCCATGGATAGGCAATCCACATTGGAATATTGTGTTCTTGGAGACAACACATGTTATATCTTGGAACAATAAGAAAAAAAAATTGTTTTTGCTAAGTAGAATGCAAAGGCAATGTACATAGCTATGGCTCTTGCTAAATGTGAGATTATCTAGCTCAAAAAATTAACAACCAGTTGGGAGATCCTCATATTCAGCCAATGAAACTACATTGTAGTGATAATCCAGTTGTGATACACATTGCTTTCAATCTTGACTTTCACGAGGGGATGAAGCACATTGTCACTTTGTCAGAGAAGAATTGTTGTTCAAATGAGGTAGACACTCATTTGTTAGCTCTAACCATCAGTTAGCATTCTGCTATTCAAATCCTTAATGATCCTAATATTGAATATATTTGTAACAAATTGGGATTCTATAATATATTTGAATGAGGAGAGCTATGGACCCGATTGGAAATAATTAGTATTTCTATAAATTCACAGTTAAGATTGGATGAACATGTAAACCGTCAAGAAGACTAATAGAGAGGAATAACTGTCCCCACTTTAATGTCTGTATAACAAAAAATATTTACCACTTCAACCGTTACATCAGAAAATATGACTGATAATTATAATTTTTAAAAATCATCTTTTTCTGATGAAATTACTTGACGGGATAGTTTGAAACTTTGATACCAAGAGTTACACCAGTCTGATCTAGTAGCCCACCAAGAAAATCAGGATCAAATCAGTTTTTCAATAGATACTTTCACTTGGTGTTTTAAATCAGGATTCAATTACATTCATTCTCCAACGATTGATATTGCTTGGTAACTAGAGATACACCAGTCCAATCAGCCCACCAAGAAAATCAGAATTTAATAGTTTTCAATTAATGCTTTAACTTGGCATTTTGAATCGGGATTCCATTACATTCCCTCTCCAAACTTTTTTGTGTTTTGAATGCTACAGGTGGGTAAATGATAAAACAGAATGTAAACATATTTATCTACAAAATCATCACTGTTCTAGGCATCAAGGCTTCACAAAGTTGTTGCTTTCATATTTTCAAATGAAACTTGGAACCATTATCATTAGATATTCAATGACACAAGTAAGAACAAAGAATGATGCTAGTCAGTTGGTCTGTATTAAATTCTGCATAGACTACAAAGATCTAGAAATAAAAAAAAAAAAAACAAATTGGAGTTTGAAAGAGAGTACCTGCAGTTTTTTATATACAAAACCCAGAGGAATCAACAATATCAAGAACATGACCTGCATTAGCATGTCAAAATTAACTAGAAAGGTCAGACTTGTATCAGTACAATTGTTAAGTTGGATATGCATCTTTAGAGTAAACTGTACATCTACCTGTGAATAAGACAAAACTGCCACAATGCCCAACAAGCTAAAGAAATTGGCTAGGAGAATATTAAAAATA
Organism: Kaempferia parviflora; assembly: GCA_037177295.1. NCBI lineage: Eukaryota > Viridiplantae > Streptophyta > Magnoliopsida > Zingiberales > Zingiberaceae > Kaempferia > Kaempferia parviflora. The sequence continues at coordinate 10,359 of JBAMIE010188520.1, read as the reverse complement.
AATGGAAGAGAATCATCAATGGCATAAAGGTCTGAGGATAATCTGCATACTGAAAATCTTCATTAGTAAACTAATCAGGGAAAGAAGGCAAAAAATATTTCCTGACCTATTAAGTATTCTCCCATTTGGATTTTGGTCAAAGTAGTAAACCGGTGCATTGATAAGCTTACTTAGAAGCTCAGCATGGACCTGAACTGCAGCACGTAGGCCACCATATGAAAATGAAAATGCTCTTGCTAAGGTGAAGATGGAATTCATAACGCCAAAAATGGAGAGTATAATCTACAAAAACATATATATGTATATATATGAATGCACCTGACTGTATGAATTGCTAATGATTGTTCACTTCACAAAGAAACCCACTAAATTGAATAAAACAACTGGTTTCTAGTTTACAGTAAACAATAAAAAAATACCAGATAAAATCTTGTTTGCTCAGTTCCATTGTTGGCATCGACCCAATGGGATAACCATAAGTCATTGCCGTTACGGGATGCTTGCATAAATGTTGCGGAAATGCATATTAGTATAACAATTGGCCAGCTTGCAAACCAAGCATAACTTCTGTGATGTGGAAAATAATCAACAATGACATAAGCTAGAATATTAACCAAGACTGCATTTCTAGATTTTAAATAACATAGTTACACTGTAAAGAAACCATTACTTGTAAACAGTAAGATCAACATTCCCTTCTTTCCTTAGCTCTATATCATCATTTGAGTTTGCTTTCTCTAAATCAGTTATAAGTTCCTTGTCCACCGGAGGAACAAACACAATTTCATTGGAAGTGCTTCCCAGGCTTTCATTTTGTACAAATTCCAAGGATGACAAGCTTGAATGTTTAGGAAGAGAACTTTTGGACAGTGGAGATTCCAAGAAATCAGTGGAAGTCCCAACCCACCTTAGCCGTCCTCCATCCATGATTACAATTAAATCGGCTGCAGAAATTGCCTGCATGAAGAAGAGTACTTGATGAGCACATTTTTGTCATAAGAAAAAAAAAAAATGATCAGTAATTCAAAAAAATATTGCTATGTTGCTGTCATACTCGTATATTACACAAGCTTGATCAATATACATTTCCAAGAATTGAAATGGTAACTAAACCAACTGCAGTTGTTCACTCAATTGACTTAGGAACGTAATGTCATTTCTAACAAAGAAAGATGAATTATAATTGACCTACTGCAAAATTATGAGTACAGAGAATCCGTGTCTTCTGATTCATCAAAGGGCCTAGGATTACCCTATGAAGAATCCATGATGCAACTTGAGAATCAACTGCACTGAGTATGTCATCAAGCAAGTAAATATCACAGTCACTGTAGACAGCCCTGCAAAATTTCTTAGATATTAGGCCTAGGCATATAAGCAAAACTCAACAACTCAAATAGCACTCTCCCAAGAATAACAAACTAACCTTGCAAATGCAAGACGGCTTCGTTGTCCACCAGATAAGTTGATTCCTTTCTCGCCAATGTATGATAGATCATTCCCAATCATAAGTGAAATATCAACATCAAGTGCGCATGCATGTAATATTTCTCTGTATCTGTTTTTTTTTTCCAAAAAAGAAAGAAACTCATCAGAAACTATATATGTAAGACCCATAATCATCCCCAATAGATAATATATTAAAGACAAGATATCATTTAAAAGCATAAAGAGAAGAAAAATTCACCTTTTAGTGTCGAAGTTATCGCCAAATAAAATATTATCACGCACTGAACCTGAGAGGATCCAAGGCACCTGTAGTTGATTACAAAGCAAGCATGAGCATCTAAAGTTGCAAAGTTATTATTATTTTTATTTAGCAATGATAGAGAAACCTGTGGCACATATGCTATTGATCCTTGAGAAATAATTAACCCCTGAATAAGACGCATCTCTCCGAGAATTGAATACAACAAGGATGACTTGCCTGAACCAACCTGAAAACATACACACAAAACTTGAGGAACCCAATCCACACATTATATTTGATAACAAGGACAAATGCCCTATCCAAATATATTAAGAGAAGTATGTGCAAGGGTGTGGGCTCTATGTGCATAATAATATTCGAGTATAATGACAAAACCCTACAAAATATATTAATAGGGAAATATAAACAAAAAATGGGGGGTATTCTATTTGCATGGAGAAAAGTAAACAATGGGAAAAAAGAGAAGCAAACCAATAACCTTAGCAGCCAAGCTACAATAGTGAGGCAGTTTCACTAGATTGATGCCCTATTAATTGGCCATTGAAACTTCTTATAGGCAACAATTTTCGTACGCAAACATTATGTTGTTCGAGTGGCTATTCAGGACACCCTCAATATGGTGACACTAAACTTCAACAGCAATCTACTGTTCTGTATCATTGAACATATCTATCTTCTTTTCCTTATCTACCTGTGTACATGGCTTGCAGATCAACATTCACTTCCTCATGTTGGTGGCATTTGGCCTTCCATTTCATCCAAATAGGTAAGCCACGTTCAATGGTCTACGTCTACAACTAAATACTGCATAAGTATAGTTCTAGTACAATTATTCTACACCTCAAGAAACGAACCAGTCAAATGGTCAAAAGATAATTAATCACCTCACCAACTACAGCAACAAGAAGGCCCTTTGGAACTTCAAGAGACACGTTATTAAGGACAGCCAGTTGCTCCACATAGGAATTGTTGGACCATATAGAACATGCATCTAAGAAAGCAACAGATGTTGGTGTATTACTATTCGTCAATCTTCTTAAAGCACTTGATGGAGGAACCTGTCCTTGTATCTGCCACATTGATTCCATGATAATATTACAACTTTTCTCAGTGCAGGACAAAAATTTACTCAGACGCCCAGTAGAAATGAAAGCCTGTGATATGCACCACATTAATTAAGTATTAAAACAAATATTTGTATAAACAGTGGAATTAAAAGCTGAACCATGCAACTTACGTCTATCAACCCATTAATCACCCATGGGAATGAATTTAAAGGAGAGATCAAGGTATTGAAAAGTGCAACACAGGTAAACACCTGCACATATAACCATCATTTACTGAATGCTTCGGTATGTGAAAATAAAAATTAAACAACGATGTTTCAGAATCTTACTGTAGCAGCATCTAATGAATACCCCATTAATGCAAAGACACCAAAAGTAAACAAGGAGAACAGTGTTGGAGTTGTAGCCCAAAAAAAGACACACCAAGCATCTAAGTACTTCCGAGTCTAGAAGACATCCATAACGTCAATTGACTCAATTCAACATAGCTTATTCTACATGCAAACTTATTAAATATTTGTTTCATACCGAGAGGTGTTTAACTTCTGCATCCCTCTTCTTCATCAAACGTTGGCTAAACAAGCGCTCCCAGCTATACATTTTTATTGTTCTAATGTATGTCAACAGTTCTCCAGAACTCCTAATTCTGTTGAAAAAAAAAATGTAGTGATGCACTGTATACTTTTTAAGAAGCATAGAGAAAATGCAACAAATATCAAAAGGACGACAAGTGCATGGACTGACGTCAATTTCTTCATCCAATGATCATATGGCTGAAAGGGGGGCTCCATATGATATCAAGCGCCTCAGTGTAAGCATTCAGAAATTAGCAGAATGAGGGCAGAGCTATCTCAACCTTTGATGGCCACTTCATTATAAATGGCTATGATCCAATCTGCCCGATTAGATGGCTAAAGAGGCCCTCCATTTTTATTTTTAATTTTGTAACCAGGTATCCAGATCTTGCGAGCTGATGGGCAGTCCGACCCCACATTCCGCCCACCTAGTAAATCAGGAAGTGCGCGCGATTGTTCGTCCATTGGTGGCAAAAGGCGAATCGCTCGCCCCCAGCGCCTCCGCCAACCCGTCCCAGGGCCAACACGAAGGAGGTAAATCACGGGGGTGACTAGTGCATAAGGGAGGACAGGCACTGGCTTCGCCAGGATGAGAAGCAGAAGCAAGAATTCAAGCATCTATCTCTGAATGCTCAAGCTAAGCTTTACAGTTTAGCCCAAAGCATAAGTTAGTAGGAAATTTTCTAACTAATCAGTTCACGCCTTCATGGTTTAACATATATCAACAACTAAATTTGGACACTTAGAATAATCACCATTCAATATAAGAAGATAGTAAATCAATTCCCATAAAAGAAATTCTAAACCTGGCTACCCATGATTCATTCACATTGAGCGATAACACACTGAGATTAGAAGTAATGAAGCTTTGATGGGCCATCACAATTGAACTTGGTAGTAGAAACTACAAAGATTAGCAAAATAAGATAACTGTAATTTACCTGAATAGCAAGGGGAAGAATAGACTGGAAAAGGTTATCATCAATAGACACAGGCAATGAAGGCATCTGACTAATAATGCCTGGGTTGACACTCATGCTGTTTAAAAAGGAAATTTCCCTTTAAAAAAATTGTCTTAAAACTATAAGACTGTATTTGGAAAACTTATAAGTAGATCATACCTCGTCAAAATGCTGCCTATGTTTTCTCTGATATGATAGAATAGGTTTATATTATCTTGTACCTGAAATGTTTCAGAGAGACTTGAAATGACACTAAAAATTACTTGACCAAATATTTTCAGAAAGTTGATCACTGTGCATTTGAAAATATTTGTGCCCTCCACAAAATTCTTAGCAAAAAGTTAATAAAAAGAACAAAACCATTGGCCAAACAGAATTAGAGAAACACCCTTAACAGATGATTTGAGAATATAATTCAGAGATTACACATAAAACTATAAGATACTGTTAATGCTTACAGAAGTATACTTATGACACAACACAAAAATTGAAATGAGAAATAAAATTAACTATGATGCGTTCAAACTAAAAAACATAGGACTCACAGACTGTTATGTTTGGTTTTGCTGTAACCTATTTAGGCTTGATTATGTGATGAAGTTGCCATGGTGTGCAAGAAATTTATGATAATTAGAACTGTGACAACTACCATGGCAGATGGATCAAAAGCCACGGTGTGCAAGAAATTTATGATAATTAGAACTGTGACAACTACCATGGCAGATGGGTCAAAAGCCACACAATGGGAAGGTTGAAGGTGCTTTTGTAAGATTCAAGTTTCCACTACTGGTCAACCAAGAACATTTACAATGGATGGCAAGATGTAGATGAACCTGCAGGCTGTAGCACTGGCACATTTGACAGCATAACTGTAAGGAAGGTCCAACAAAATAGGAGATATGATTCTTTACAAAGTCAATGATGCACTATACAGATATGAAAGAGAAGGATAGATTATAATACTTATCAAATTGCATAATGTCCCATTATTACTCTTTCTGATAATGCCCATATCTCTAATCAATTTAAGAATGCTATTGAAATCATTATCAACTTTTATGATCAATTGCAATTTTCATACATGAAAAGAATATTTCATTTATACTCTTATTAGTTTTGGATACTTCTACTTATTGATCAACTCAGTACTTCAATGGGCTTCAGATCTTGGGAGAAGCATTAACGAGTAGTTAATGAAACAGATAACCAATTCTGATATGGTGTACGAAATTGTTCTATGAATTGCAGAATCTAGAACAAGTTAGTCAAACTAAAGTTGGCATTTCAATAACAATAAGCTCAAAAGTAAAATAATAATAATAATAATAATAATAATAATAATAATAATAAATAAATAAATAAATAATCCATAGGCTATAGGAAGACAATCATTAGCTAATTCTCTTTGGTTTGGTTATCTATACAAGCTACTTTCTATATCCTTTCCCTCTCTCCTTACATTCCCTCTTCCCTGCATATTCCCTCAGCCTGGTCTCTATCCCTACTTCTGACTTACATTTGCCCAAATGACAAGGTAAAATGACAAGGTATACTGACTTCTCTGTAAAGAAAGGAATTAACTAATTCCTGTACTCAAACATAAGAGGTGAATTTGATTGTGAGTATTTATACAATAACATTAATATAAAACTTGAAGGCAAGAAGGAAAAAGTTGAGGTAGAGAATATAAGATATCAACCTTACTCATTTCAAGGTTTGATCCTATCTGATTGAGAAGATTAAAATTCTCCATTATAAGGCGCTGTGTCTCAATATTTATTGGTGAATCTGTTGGAAAACAAAAGGTTATTATTCAGAAGTGAAAAGTAAAAAAAACAAAAAAATGAAAAAGAACTATCCATAATCACAACAGGATTTTACATGAGAACAATGTGAAATTATGGGCTTCCTTGAATATTAAAAATCTTACATTTAAACAACTATTAAAAATTTTCAACCTAAATTATTCAAAAGAAGTTAATTACTAGTCAGCAGGTATGGTTAATTGCTTGTAATCCAGTCGAGGAATAGGATAAAATTACAATTAATTATGGTCTGCAAGTATGTTTCTCATTCAATAGGCCATTACATCCTTATAAAGTGAGGGATGAATTTAGACATAAACACTCACAAAAGGAACTAACAAAGATCATGCATGAGTGGATTTGTTAAGAAAAGTCATTGACAGCATAATATTCGGAATGAAGATGTGTTGAAAATTAAACTGCTGAGAAAACTCTATTTAAGTTTACAGTGGATATCCTATTTCATTCTGAAAAAAAAGACACGTACAAGTTTATGAAAAACTGACTCACTAATTAGTAAGACAGAAAGCCAAAGCCAGTTTATAGTGATAAAATATTTTGATATTATAAACATTTTTTCTGAAAACTATAAGGAATGAACAGAGTCACCCAGTTCTGCATAACATTATCAATATCATAGGCACACATATAAGCATCACATCTCTGAATATGCTTGGTAATGGTTAGTTTTTGCTTTGAGTCCTTTAGTAGATGATCCGTATTTAGGATAAATATACCGACTTTCACTTATAATAAATTAAGTTGTATATCAACTAAAGATGTAAAATGCATGTATGGATACAAATCATGATTGTGCAACATGATATATGACCTGTATTCAAACTTCTACTAATTGAGGATGATTTCTTTAGAGTAACACCACTAATGTCATTATTTGTGACATTTTTTTGTTACCCAAGATTGCCGATGCTTCCAAATAAACAATTTGCCAAAAACAGACATATATACCATGGGGCTTACTTCTAGCTTAGAAGATGATAATTAGATCACCAAATAAAGAGTAACAAAAGAACAGATTTCTATAAAGGCGATTAAAGAAGCAATTATACTGAGCAGATAAACATAACATGTAAATTTAATTTGTTTAATCAAATTCCATCACCAGGATAACTGTGTGCTTATGAGCCACAAACTGGTCAACTATTTATAAGAGGTCAGGCAATATGTAAAGAATAGAATGATTAGAAGCTGCCCTCATTGAATGTTTATCACGGTGCCACAATTTATTAAAACTCATGTTCTTTTGCACAAAACAAGAGAAATGTACTTCCTATCACTAATTGAGACTCACATGCTCCAGTTCAAGGCATGGCCGAAATATGCAAGAGGTTAATTAAAGTGTTGATCATGCTCTGCAAGTCTCGAGGAAGTTCCAACATCCAAGCTTGGTAGCCAAGAAGGGTGCTCAAGTGGAGATCTCTAGCAAACAATGAAAGCTCAAAGAGTTGCAAAGCTAGGTTTCATGGATATAGGTACAGGTATCGTATCGGACACGACACGGATACAGCGATACGAAAAATTTTAAAAATATAAGACACGATATGGCTAGGACACATCGATTATTAAAAAAATACAAAAAATTTATATATATAGTATTAAAAATTAAAAATCCTAGAATAGAAAACCATATTACATCAATCATAATATCCATTACAAACAAAAAGTAAACATAAAATATATTAAACACCAAATCCATCTTAAACAAGTAAAAAAAATCAAAGAAAGGACTAATTTAGGGCTTTTTAGGCCCAATTCATTTTAATTTATTTATTAATTAGTCCTCAGAAATTTATTGTTTTACAATTTAACATTTGCAACTTTTAATTTTTGCAATTGAGCCCAAATATATTCGGAAATGTGTCTCATCCATGTCCTAGCCATATCAAACTTTAAAAAGTCAATGGCACGGTTTTTGTCGTATCCAACACGTGTATTTGTGTGTCATGTTCATGTCTGACACTTCAAAAAAAAATTCTTTTTTGGAGTGTCCATGCTACATAGATATGAGGTTTATCTCTGTATAAGTGATGCTAAAATATAGTTCCTTGGTATACTGAATCATGGTATGAGAATATTTTTGATATGTTGTAATGTTTTGTTGGTCATGTGGTAGTAGAGTTAATTGGTTTCCCATTATTCATTTTTTTGCTTGAATAGTTCGTGTGCATTTACTTAGGTGAGAAAACAATCACAAAAAATTATGTATGAGCTTAATATATTTTCTTCGGTGATAAGAGTTAAACCATACGATGTATTCAGTTGCTAATTGTGGTTGTCAATCATAGAATTGATGGATCAACCATATGATGTGAAAGCACTTGATATATGAAACTGTATGTCAAATATGATAAATGCTTTATCAATAATAACTTAAAGAACCCAGCCTTTCTTAACTTTATGCTAATAAATTTGGCCACTAGATTGGATCCATGCCCTTGACATTAGCCTAAGGGTACAATTTATCAAATCATTGTGTGTACTCCTTTCAACTCATGACATCAACCTTGTAAATCTATCACATATGTTGCCTCTTTTGTCCTTTTCTATGTTGCATGGATACGAGTACGGGTATAAGACACTATACGACTAGGATATGATGATTATTAAAAAATATAAAAATATTATATATATAGTATTAAAAATTAAAAAAAAATCTTAGAATAGAAAATCATATCCATATTACATCGTAGAATAAATAACAATTAAGAAGCAGCGGAGGAGGCCTATTGTTAAACTTATTAGAAACTTACTAAAAGCAAAAACAAATTTGTGATCTCACAAGAAAAAACGGAAAAGTAAACTTACACAAAGAGGGCAGCGACGGGGTGAAGGGAAGCGGTGGTGGGCTGCTGTGAGCAATGACGAGCGACGAAGAGAGGTAGAGAGTGTATGCGAGTGGCGGAGAGCGCATGTGAGCAGCGGCGAGCCCAGGGGACGTCGGCGAGCACATGCGATGACAACGAGCAGCGTTTAGTTGCGTCGTGATGAAGAAAGAATCGAGAGCAGGGAGTAATTGAGGTTTTTTTTTCATTTTAATAAGTAGTCCTCATGATTTTATTATTTTTTCATTTTATCCTTGAATTTGTTTTTGTAATTAAGCCTAAACGTGTACGAAAATGTGTCTCATCTGTGTCCTAGCCGTATGACTGATCAAATTTTTAAAAAGTCAACGACACGATTTTTGTTGTATCTGACGCACATATTTATGTGATGTCTATGTCCGTCACTTCAAAAAAAAAAATATTTTTTTAGTATGTCTGTACTACATAGTTATAGTCCTCTCATTGGGCTCTATAATTTCAATAAGGTATTTGGTAGCCTTGAGGCAAAGGTTCATAGATCATCATATGCCATTTAGCATGTCCAAATCCTTTTTTTTAAATTTTATTTTCTAGCGGTAATTTTCAAAATGACTTAAGGTTTAACCACTTTTTCAAAATGTTTTGAAAATAATGCACCAAAAGTGAACAAGGAGAAAGACTAAAATTTGTTTTTTATTCAAATTCAATTCAGGTCTCAATACATGGTTAAATAGAACTTTAAGGGAGCCTGCAATATTTATATTAGCCGGATAAAAGTCCGCCAGAAAGCCAGAGAACTTTAAGGGAGTCTTCTCGCCAGATTAAGAAATCTAGAGTGGATAAAGATGATAGCTTACTGATCATCGTGACCTTCGTAGCAGGCTCAGAGTCAGGCATCTGATACCTCAAAGGGTGAATTCGATTGCTTCTTGTGTGGAAACGTTGGGCATATATCTAAGTTCTTCCCTTCAGGTGAGAGAGCACTGCTGTTCTGTAAGAGACTTGGTTATCAAACTATTGACCAAGTAGTTGTCCATGGTGGGTTTAATTTTATTAGAAGTTTGATTAGGTAACTAAAGGTCTTGAAACTCTCTGACAGGTAGATTGTATGTTCATGATAAAGAGTACCTAAGAGATGTATTAACTACACAAGATTACAGCCTTATGGGAGCCAGGAGCCTATACAAAGAAGAAAAAACTAAGACTGCGTTTGGTAGGCTGTAATCAGCCTTGTAATATTATCCAGATTACATTATAGAGTTGATTCCGTTGTTTGGTATAGATTTTAGGCTGTAATGTAATGTAATCCAAGATTACAAAGTAAAAAAAGTATGTAATCTGATTACATTATAGCCTCTATTTTATTATACCAAAAATACCCTAGCTCACCCAACCTCCGCCCGACACAGAACTCGCG
>JBAMIE010188511.1:0-12290 GCA_037177295.1 Kaempferia parviflora | reverse complement strand
TTGCAAAATAAATCAATCACTTCATTTATTACAAAGATATCTGTTATCAATTAGGAACCAGATAGGTAAGGATAGCAATAAGGTTTATCCTAGGGGTGTAATCGACGTGAGCCAAGTCGAATAGTAAGAGGCTTGAGCTCGGTCTTGGTTCGTCAACCCTAGGCTCGAGCTCGGCTCGAGTTTGATTCAAGTTTTAGTTCTTAAGTTTGAGTTTGGCTCGTAATAAAATTAAATAGCTTGAGTTCGGCTAGAGCCGGCTCGTAAAAAACTCGTTTAAACATTAAACGAGCTTAGTTCAAGCTCATTTGAGATATTAGTTATAATAATTAATAATATATTATTATATTTATTCGTTATGTGATATTTAGTTATATATATCTGGCGCGACGTTCAATTAAATTTTTTAATCTCTTCTCTCTCAAATTCTTCTCTATCCTGCATGTAGTGTAGCACTAAAAAAACATTGTGCTATTTTTTGAAAAAAATAGCTATATAGTTATTTTTGAAAAAATAGATCTATTGTAGAGTTGTTTTCTACTGTAGAGCTATTCTTTAAAGAACAACTCTATCACTCTATGGTAGAGCTGTTGTTTTTACAAAAACAGCTCTACGGTGTAGTTGTTTTTGTAAAAACAACTTTACAGTGCTGTGCATCGCTGTTTTTTTTTTTACGTGGCACTGTTTAAAAAAAAACAGTTATACTGTGTAGCTCTACTGTACAACTGTTTCTACGGTAGAAAATAGCTATGGTAGTGTTGTTTTAAAAACAAATAGCTCTACGATAGTACTATTTTTTTTTTTTTTGCGCAGTGCTGATTTTTCAAAAACATCTATACAGTATACATATTTTTTCGAAAACAACATTGCGCAGCGCTACACTAGATGCAGGAGAGAGAAGAAAGAGATTAAAAAATTTGTTTAAACACCGCGTCAGTTAGCCATGCCAGCAGTCACCCATGCACACTCATATAAGAGTGTGCATGCTAACATTGACGAACCAAATATTGGTAAGCTCGAGCTCGGCTCGATAATGTTTTCGAGCTGTAAATCAAGCTCGAGCTCGCTCGTGAACTTAATCAAACGAACTTGAACGGATTTTTTTTTTTTAAACCGAAACCCGATTAACTCGTGAGCTGACTCGTTTACCCCCTTAGTTATCCCAAACCTGGGCGCTTAAGATATTTTACAATTCATGAACAGCCAATCCAGTCTTCGACTTCAGGTCGAGGAGATAGGTGGAATCCAGGTGATAGCCTTCTTTTAGTTTATCAGTTAATTGTCGTTGCAGCATCATCCTCAAGCTTGCCGCTGGATTCTCTTCCTGAACATGATAGGAACTGTTTGCTCTGTGAGACTTGCTGGCTTGCAAATTAGTTCTGCAATGTCATGGCAAACTAGTTTTGGTAAAGTATGCTAAAAAAAATTAAAGCAGGTGATTTCTATAGGTAAGAAATTTTAAAATATAAATTAATTGTTAAATTTAAATAGACATCAGAAAATATAAATCAATTATAATAATATTATTAAATAAACTACACACGAGTATATATATAACATAAAATAACATTTATAAGAAGTCATTGTTAGGTATACCTCTATAATTAATTTAAAATTTGCTTAAACTCTTTGTATCATCTATTCATCTATCACTAATGACAAACTTCAAAATGCTTATTAATAACCTAATGTTTATAGGTTTTGTATAGATAGCGAAGGACCACTTTTGGGCTCCATCAGTGTTTCGTCCCTTGTCTAGCGCGAAAAGGAACAGACGGCATCGCCATTGGAAAGGCAACTACGCAAGCAAAGTGATCAAGGTTCCAGCGTCGACGTTGCCAATCAGTCGTTTTTTTCTTTTTTCCTCTTCTTTTCTTTAGCTTTTCTTTTTCTTCTTCTTCTTTTCTCCCTTTCGACCTGAATCATCGTGCTTTTTGATTGCTTGTAGTTCTTGTTCTAATGCCGTGTTTTCCCTCCTTTTAGTGGCAAAAGTGGAAAATTTTGGGCTCTTGAACTGTGGTTTGAAGAAAAGAATCGATGCTTGTTCTCTCCATCGTGAATCTTCTAATTTGTGGAATTTTTTGTTTGGATTGCAGCGATCTTTTGAGGATTTGACGAAGACAGCAGCAAGAGAGATCGGATTTTGATTGGGATTATGGAAGGGAGGGAGCGCCGCCAAAGCCTGAGGCTCTCGGAGCACCTCGCGATGGCGGGAAGGCCTTGCAAGTTTGGGGATTTTCTCAAGATTAGAAATGATGTAGAAGTGCCGGAGAAGAGGGAGGCCTCTTCCGGCGCCGGCGGCAGGAGAACGCTGCTCGACGTCCTGCGCGAGGAGCGGGAGGGGAGCGAGATTGACGTGGTGGTGGGGAATCCCAGCAACGGCGGAGCCACGGCCAACGGCCGAGAAGGCTCCGCCGCCCGACCCACGGTCGACTCGCAAGCGACGGAGGCAGGGCAACCGGCGAGGGTCTCCCTGATGGTGCTTCTGGAGCAGACGGCCGAAGACCAATGGAGCAGCGGAAGGGAATCCGCCCCGGAGGCGGCGATGTCGGCGCTGGCGGCGTTCTTGGCCGAGGAGGAAAAACCCGGGCCGGCGGAGGACATAATCGGCGCCGCCGGCGTACTCCACCTGTGCTGCATCTGCATGATGCGGCCGAAGGCGGCCGCCTTCATCCCCTGCGGCCACACGTTCTGCCGCCGGTGTTCCCGTGAACTGTGGGTGAATCGTGGCAGCTGCCCGCTCTGCAACGGCCGCATCTTCGAAATCCTCGACCTATTTTAAACCAAAACTCTCCCCAATCATCGTCGTCATCATGATCATCAACATCATCGCCACACACCAGCACCACGACCGCCGGCAAATTTTCCTCAAAAATTCCATTTTGTTCAGCGCTATCACCTCAATTTGGTCGCAGACGACGGCCATGAATCACACAATCTTTTCTTGATTTGGTTTCGATTCAAGAACAGAACGAACACGAATACAGAACACGATCTGAAACTGACTGTAACTGTTTGTGGCAGTTGGTAAGCTTGGTGGTTGTCCTACTTTTCTTTTCAGCTCACCTTCAGTCATCTACTCATCTACTACTTCAACAGAAAAACCGGCGGATTCAAAAGTCGAGCATTTGTCAAAATTAATTTTAGTAATTTATTTGAAAATCTATAAAACCGAGACGGTCGAACAATTTCTCAACCGGCGGTCCGGTTTGGCGAGCAGAGGACTACTGTTTGACGCTTCCAGAGACTGCGAGAAGACGGCGGTAAACGATAAGATGAGAGAAGACTCCTCACTCCGCTAGCGGCCGCTGCTTCTTGCTCGATCTCGATCTCGCCCGAGCTCGCTCTTACGCTTCATGACGATCGCGACTGGCGCTGAAGCCTGCGGGAGGATCAGCAAGCTCTTCGTCTTCTCCGCGGACTCCCCCCGCAGTCGTAAGCTCGCGGCGATCCCCGTGTCCGCCGACGGAGGAGTGGACCTTGGCGCCGTGGGACGCGCCCTGGGGCTGGAACCCTCGTCCGTGAGGCTCAATGGACGTTTCGTGAGTCGCGGCCCCGACCTCGTTTCGTCCCTCACTTGGGGTTCTCTCCTTCATTTCTTCGCCTGTCGCGGGCTGCCTCTCGGAGCCTCCGAGCTCGACCCCGTCGTCGTCCAAGGAAAGCCCTCTATCGTCCCAGGTATGAGGCTTTCGGCGATGTTAAGATTGCTTAGGTTTTTGTCAGCTACGATAGGAAAATCGACGATTCTGGGTTTTTGAATCATACTGTCTGCAATACTAATCAAGATCAAGCAACATTCTTAAAAATTTTAGTGTCAATCTTCTTTTGGATCAAAACCATACTAATCCAACAAGAAAACTTTCCTTGCTGAGGCCGTACTTGACATTAAGCAAAACCTAGCCCAGAGAAATGTTAAAAAATTGTTTCTTTTTCTGAACTTCCTTGAACTATATGCTGTTTGATCAGGTTTCTTCTGCTATTTCATTTTTGATAATCTTTTATCCGGTGTTTCATTATATTGCAATAGCCATAAACAAATGATAACCTTGGCTGCATCTAGACATCAGAGGAGTGTTAAAAATTACTATTTTGGAACTTCTTCTATTGCATTTTTGATGATCAGCATAAACCTGTGCTGGTGTTTCATGGTATTGCAATAGAGGATACAAAAGGAAGCTCATTTCCTCAGTCTATTAGAGAACTTGGGGTTTGGTCCTCTAAGAGTTCATCGGATTTCCACTACAAGTGGCACATAGACTTCAATGTATGCATTGCTGGAGTACAATTGTATTGTTAAAAGCTGTCGCCCTATATGCCCCAATTGCTGACAATGGATCTACTGATTGCCTCTTCTATCAATTAAATTTGTTACATCATTTGTTCTTTTAGTCATCTGCAGCTATTTGTTTCCAACATTTTATTATCTGATCTGGTACAAGGCTTATTTCTTTACTAGACTTTCTACTTTTTATTTGTCCTTTATAATTTTCTCTCCTTTTAGTAGACTCGAAAAGCTATTTTCACACAGTTAGTTGTCATCTTGCTTAAAACATAATACATTCAGATGGTTAATGGTAATCAAGTTATAAGAACCATGACCTATTTCCAGGGGTAAGTATAGAAAATAGAGCAATTAATTATATTTTAAACAAGAAAATACTTGTTGCTCTACATCTCTTGTTTCTTTCATCCTATTTCTTTACAAGTAAACAATCCTTAAACTTTTTGAAACATTTAAGATTTCTGTTTAGTTCTTGGTTTGAATTGTAAACAAGCCCTAAATTGACGGTGAGTTTAGTTTCATATAACAAATTGTTCTTGCAGTTCGAAGAGAAAGTTACCAAATTATGTCATTTTCAGTTCTTATTTCTTGATTAAAACCCAGCGTGGAACTAGCTGGTAAGCTTATTTTAGGTGCATCTTAATCTGCAACTTGCCTGGTTAATGCGGACATTCAATTTCATTCTATTCGTCTGAACATTTGTTCAAAGACTTCATAATGTGTTTTTCACCTGTTCTGTTGAGAAAGATCACCTTTGTTTCAAGAGGAAAATGACACTAGAAGATGAAACTCCACATAAAAAGAACAAGTTTAATCAGGACAAATCAAGCTTTATCAGAGGTCGGGAAGGAGATCTTGATGATACTGACAGCCGCTGCATCAAGAGAAAGATGAAACTGGAAGACGACTGCCAGAAGATCGTTGATTGCTCATCAGGCATGCATCTCTTTCTCATAGTCCCTTACCAAATAGAGATACATCCCTCTGTGATCCTTCAAAAGCTGTGCAGGTGTAAAGCACGAACTCTCCAACCCCCTTACAGTCGTCTCTTTTGGGTGCATCAATGGACATGGAAAGCGTTCGAGGCAAGATGACTTGGTACCTGAATTTCCATGCAAAAGAGTCAGATAACATAGCTCGCCCCCAACTTCTGTTGTGAAATGTAGACTGAAACATCTTTCAACAGAGCCATGGACTTGTTTTCCAACTAGGAGTAGAGATTTATAGTAGCATGCTCTCCGAATGCTGTAAAATTGTTGAATCTTCTGTTCATGTAATAACAACAATAGCAACAATAATAAAATAAAAAAACATATATGTTGAATCTTACTTGCTGATGTTCTTCTAAGTAGCACGAGAGTGCTATGTTCTAGGTTTTAAAGTCATGCAATTTGTAGAAGATTCACAAAATACAGTAAATTTCTCATTTCTTTTTATTCATAAACATAAAAAAGAAGGAACTTTGATGAATACAATAGAAAAAGCTATTCCAATTTGTTGCTGATTTTGAAAATTTTAAATTCATCAAAATATCTTTTAAAATAGTCTTGAGTACTTTTGTTTCGTTGTCTCAACTCTGAACTATTGTTTAGTTTGTGAAAATATGATACAGCATGAATATAATTGACTGTATTATGATTTGTTTGGATTATGAATTGTTGGAGAAATCTCAACTAATAATTGTTGCATAGTGAAGATTTCTTTAGGTTTGAAATTATGGCAATTTTGAAATTCTTTGGATTGTTTTAGAAAACTGATGATCTGCATTCTACAAGGGGCAAAATAAAAATTTCCCTATTAGGATTTAGGAAGTAGATGCCAAGTTAGAAATGTCTTTATTCGCCGGATTACTGCGAAAAAAAGCTCTTTTTTTTGCTTCAGGCTTCGATTTTTTCGTCAGGTTTACTGCGGCGGAAGAAGCAGTGGAAGCGATCCAGCTTCAACCGCCGTCACGGCCGACGCTCCTCCATGGTTTGTATTCAGATCCGATCGCCTCGTTTCCTCTTCTCCGGCGTTTTCCTCGAATCCACGGAGACCTTCGTTTCATCCAATTTCGTGTTGGGTTGTCTACATTTTCCGTTAATCTTTTGTTTGGAAATGATTACCAGGCAAATTCTCTTCGATTGTATTTGACCTGCATCCGCAACACCCTCGATGCGGCGATGTGCCTTCAGGTACCCAGGATTGCCTCTACGCGTTCTGATTAGTCCTATGAATTGATATGTTTCATTAATATTATACGAAAATAAGATGATTTGGTGGCCTTCAAGTTTTGATTTTTCACTAGGGATCTAGTTTGCCACATTATCTGTGGTTGGCAAAGTGCATAGAAATGGAATTTTGGGGATTTTTTGAGTTCATACTTGTTAAACTTGATTGTGGTTTACCCTGTTTAGAACTTTAGATCAATATCAGTCCGTCTCTTGAATTTCGTACTTGTTTAGCTGTGTTTTTGAAGCTTCAAAAACTATTGTTGCAATCAAAAGTCCAAGGAGATAGCAAGAGGACCTCAGAGGTTTGCAGTTTGGTTTCAGTTTTCATTGGAACCACATACACCTTTTGGTTGATATTCAACGGAAATTTTGATTAAAAAAAATGCTGATTCTAGGTCATCCTAATTATTTGCATAATTATAAATTAAAGAATGATGCTGTTGTTTAGCTCTCAAATTGTTCACGGAAGTTCCTGTTGAAGTTAATTTTTGGTATCTCGGTGATGATTAGTAAAGCATGTTTTAATGTTGAATAGTTTTAAAATTTTCTTTGCTCTGATTTTTTCATAAAATGCACCACTGCTTATACTGCATATTTTGGTTCTTTCCAGAATTTCCCTTGCCAAGAAGTTGAAAGACATAACAAGCCAGAAGTCGAACTGAAGTAAGTCCTAGTGTTATTTTCTATTCAGATTTGACACACCAGCAATACGGGCAAGCTTATTTTTATTAACAATTGGTGAAAAAGGAAGTGAAATATGATTAGTAATTGATAAACATTGAACTACTTTACAAACAATCAGACATAGCTGATGTCAAATAAGAGTCCATATATATGTTTCTGAATTATCAGTGAAAGGATAGGTTCATGTTAGTCCATAAAATTAAACTTTTGTTACTATTCTTTTTCATATTTTTATCTTTCAACATAATGTTTACTGCATAGAGATTTGTCAAACTCTGGTTGATCAATGGGGTGTATATCATGATTTTTTGTTTTATTTCTTTTCATGGACCTGATATTTCTTTTGCATTTGGCAGGACAAGCCCAGAGCTTTTGCTAAATCCGGTAACATATCTTTGTGCACAAGGTTTTCATGTTTGCTAATTGGTAGAGACTAATGATGCTCAAAATTAATAAACCATGAAATCCTAAGCAATTGTGATTCATTTCTTCTCTGGATTTGGAATTTTTTACCTACTATATAAATCTTGGAGATGCAATATTTTACTATATGCTATATGGCATATACAAGATGTTTCTCTTTGATAAATTCTCGCATTTCATTTTGCAGTACAACATTTGCATTAAAATTGAAGCCTGTGTAACATGAAGACATTTAGGAGAATTCTTTGCCTTCCTCTACCTCTAATTCAAACATCCTCAAGTCCAGCCTTTTCTCAACTGGTTCATAATAAGTCCAAACCTCATCGTCTACACATTGTCTCATATATTTCCACTAGGTGGATGCAAATAACTTGGTAATAGTACAAGGCACTGTGAAAAATTGTGGATAGTATTGATATCTCACTCTTGTTCTTACATTCAGGATGGGAATACCCATTATATACAAAATTACAATAGAAGAGAATAGGAAACTAATTATTTTGTACATAAGAAATTAATATCTTTCTAATTAAATCCCTTGATTTCCTACTTTGTGCTCACAGCTGTTTTATTTCTGTACAAGCTGTGAAAAACTGCACAATTATTGAAATCTGATCTGCACAGCTGTTAGAATCTGATTTTCACAGCTGTGCAGCTTTTCACAGCTGTGAATATGATCTTCACAGCTGTGCTGGAAATCTGCACAGCTCGACAGGCACCATATAGGCTTTTAATCCTCACCTTCTATCTCATTTGAAGTTTGTTGTCTTTACACCTATTTATCTAATTTTGCCGTGCTTTTTATCAATCCTTCAACAGCTAAAATTACTTTTTTGGTGTCTTAAGATTGATGTTATGACTGTATCTAGTGTCCCTGTCTTTCTCATGTTGGAGTTTGCTCATAATGTAATAAAAGGAAAGGAAGCTGGATTATGCATGATACAAGTTGATTTGTTAATGGACATAAGTGCATCGCACATTCTTTTTTCTCCATTTATTATGCTTATTAGAAAATAATAACTCACATAATAGTTGAGGAAATAACTTCAGGCAAAGAGTTATTTCCTCCATTGAGGTTATTTAATATAGAATATTGCCTTTTCTTTCAAATCTCTATTGAAATTTCATTTTTTTTTTGTCCATTTTGATCATCACTGCAATTGCCTTAGAACCATATTGAATACTTCAATACTGTGTTTAAGTAACTAACACGAGATTAAAATTACCTAGATAATGGGATATCTCTTTGTGATATTATTCAATGCTAACTATTTGATAAATATATTAACCATCGCCTACCAATTTGATGGAATATTTTGTACTCTATATACAAAATGTTAGTTGTTGTAATTCTATTACAGGTTTTGATATGCCGGAACGAAGCAGAGAAATGCTTGATCGAGACATCAATAAATTCAATTCGAATAAGTTTGAAGGTGCAATTGATGGCTAGTTTATATTCCTTTTTTTAAATTTTTAATTTCAAGCAAAATTGTTTTCTTATCCCAACTAGCAGGTATCTTCAGCTTTTAAGTACAACTATAGTTGTATCTTTTGTCGATCATATTCTAGACTTTTTGTCCAAATTACTACCATTTGCTCACAGCTTCATTGTTCGTTGATGCATGTATTCAAAATGAATTTAATTCTTTTAAAAATTGTTTTGATAGATTGAAGTTTGTCAGATGTAAAATCTCCCACCTTTTTAACATAGTTGTGTATCAAAGTTTACAAATTTGTTGACATATTTTTCAAGCAGTTTTCTATGCTGTAGACTTTCATGTTCTTATATATATATATATATATATGAAAATCACACTGCTTAAGTGACTGTGACAACACTATGTTTTATATTCCTGTCGTCTCTAGTATAGGTGAAGCAGTCAGACGAGCTTGAGAATATCCTTGCCAAAAAGTTCCTTCGCTTTTTGTCAATGAGGGCGGAGTCATTCCAAGTACTGAGAAGAAAACCTGTGCAGGTTCTAATCTTTTTCTATACTGGATACATATATGCTTGACTATTATTATGTGCCAAATGACAGTATCTGCTTTGTCTTTGTCTCCTATCTGAAAAAATATTCTGTGTCTTTTCTTTCTTTTATGAGTTAGCAAATGTTTCCCATCTATTAATATTTGTCAAGTGTACCATCTCCCCCATTGTTTAAAATTTTTCATATGATTTCATCTTTGTTTTTTTAGTAGCTATAAGGTTATAACCAGCTGAATGGTCTGCCTGTAGCAGCCTATGCGGTTACTCGGTTAGCATCTATCTATCACCAATCAGGAAGTTTTCAAAAAGGAGAATTCAAAAAAAAATGTAAGACCAATGTGAAGCATCACACGTACACAACACTGACCATGTCTTATCAAAGTGTTCAAGCTTAAGTTAATCTAGTTAATCCTAATAGTGTCAGTTTACCTATGTGCAACCTCATCCAAGGTATGTGTGTGCATATTACCGACAATGATGCAGTGACATAATTTATGGTCTCTATAGCCAGTCAAATTTATCTGTGATAATAGTCCAATTCTACCCGTTTGTTAAACCAAAATGACAGCTGCATCTATTACTCAATCAACACAGCACACGGTTCAGCCAGTGTGGTTAAGGGGAACAGTCCCCTTCTTTTTGAGCTGGACAAGAACTTAAAGGTGATGCCAAATAACCAAAGGGAACAATGTTCAACAGGAAGGAGAGTTCTGCTGTGAAAATTGGAAACAAAATTTTTGATTGGACTCTGCGTGTCTAACTGTTTGTCTTCTGTAGAACTTTACAAGTTATTCTGGATTCCTAAAGGAAATACATTGAATAACGTTGAAAAACTTAGATTTGGTTTACTTTGGTGGCTGGAAAGATTGGACGGAGAGGGAAGGATCACAATGCACAAATTACATATGGATCAAGAATTGTGTTTTTTTTTTTTTTTGTTACTTTCCTTCTCCCTCTCTTTTCTCTCCTACTGATCCACTCAAACAAACCAAGCATTATATGGTAAACCATGGAGTTCAGTGGAGAGAAGTTAATTTAGTTCCTAAAAGGATGGCTATAACTTTGAAAGTGTGCAGTAGTATGGTTCCATGCTTTGGCCGGAGGGATACAATTTTAGTTATATCAGGCAGAAACTCAGCACTCTTAAAACGAGCTGAGATAAACTAAAATGAAGTTTTAGTCCTACACTTGAGGACCACATTGTTTGTTTACCTAGAAAGATAAGTCACTTGCAATTAGAAAAATAATTGAATTAAAAATTAGGAGTAAAAAAAGTTATAAAATTATAATAATTATTTTAATTATTGATTATACTTTTCTATTACTAAAATGAATAAATATTATTCTTCAGATAAAGTGCATTAATTCTTGTAGCGTCAAGTAGCACCCGTGGAACAATGCAATAAACTACTTGTAGTAGAAATTTAGCACTGTTAAAAATGTGCCGAGAGCAACTAAAATGGAGTTTTAGATGAGAACATTGATTTTCGTAGCATCAAATAATATCAGTGAAACTATGCAGTAAATGAGTTGCAAAATTGTGGCCAAGTTCTTTAACTGCTACTAATAATCTTTAATCGGTTGTATTTCACTAGTTTTGATCAAGTAATTGGTGTTGTTTAATTCAGATACTTTCGCTGATTAGATTTCTGGTTTAAATTGCTATCAGGGTTATGATATCAGTTTCCTCATAACCAACTACCACTGCGAGGACATGCACAAGCATAAGCTTATCGACTTCATCGTTCAATTTATGGAGGTAAAGAAGCCTTAGTCATATTTACTTCCAGAGTAATGCTGTAAACAGTTATTACAAACTCAACTAAAAACTATCAACTAAGTTTTTTGCTGTTTCATTTTTTCATCCGATGATAAAATCTCTCGAGGGTCATGTCGTTCTCATCCCTGTTTCTCATGTCATTAGGACATTGACAAGGAGATCAGTGAGCTAAAATTATCAGTAAACACAAGAGGACGTCTAGTAGCCACAGAATTTCTGAAGCAGTTCATTTGAATTCTACTTTGCACCAGAAAATGAAGGGACTAGCAACTTCATTATTGAAGATCACTGCACGCTTCAGCAAAGAATTGTTTAGTGCATTGTTGTATTGTTTTGCATGCTCGTGTTCTTTGATGTTGAACATTTTTTTTATGTCACTGCTTGATGTAGGATTTTATAGTGATAAAATGAAATTAATTTCTTTTCTATAGCCATGGTGTTGATAGAAATTAATGTATACAGTTCTTAAAGATTTTGTCTTGTTCTAATGAAGATATTAAGTGGAGAATTCTCTATTTTTATCTTTAATTTAATTTTTTAAAATCATACGATACAAAGATAAAATATATGAAATTTAAGTTTAATAATATTAAATGTAATGAGACAATTGCGAAAATAGAAGATGACGAACTATCTCGAACTGAGAGCTTTAAATATTTAGGATTATTTTTATAAAATGATAGAAGGATTGAGAGAGATGTCCTACATAGAATACATGTAGGACAATTGAAATGGAAGAGAACATCGAGTGTTTTATGTGATTGTAAAATATTTTTAAAGTTTAAAGGAAAGTTCTACAAAATCGTAGTTAAATTTGTCATGTTATATGAAGCTAAATGTTGGTCTATGACTTGAATATGTAAGATGATAGTTGTAAAGATGAGGATGTTAAAGTGGATGTAACATGAGAGAGAGAAAGTT
>JBAMIE010188500.1:0-12291 GCA_037177295.1 Kaempferia parviflora | reverse complement strand
CTTCTTACCTCCTTAACCTCAATGGCCCATTCCATCGTTCACCGCCTCCTCCTCCTCCCAATCTCCTCCGTCGCCGTCGAACCGCCATGCCCCGCCTCGACCGCACCTGGCCTCGCTTCCTCAGCCTCGCCTTCCTCCGCCGCTTTCTCCGCGCCGTCTGGAACCTCCTCCTCTCCTGCTCCTCCTACGCCGGCCGCGCACGGTACCGTCGCCTCAAAGACCGCCTCTCTGCCTCGGACCTCGATGCTCCAGATGTCCCTCGCTCGACTGCCTCTCCGGACCTCGAGGCCGCCGATCCCGACATGATCACGCTCAAGATTAGCCTCCTCGGCGATCGCCGCACGGGAAAAACCAGCTTCATGGTACCGTAAAATCGTATCTTCCTTTGGTCTTATTTTCCGATTGACGAGGCTTGTGTTCTGGTGGCAGATCAAGTACGTGGGAGATGGGGAGGAGCGTAGGGGCCTCCAGGAGACAGGGTTGAATTCGATGGAGAAGATATTATTTGTGCGTGGAGCTAGGATTGCGTTTAGTATTTGGGATGTTGGAGGTAAAATAATTGTTTTTATTCTGTTCCATATCAAATTTTAGTCAGAATTGGGGCGTGAGATCTTCCATGTTGGTAATTGCAGGGGATGATCAATCCCTCAATCACATACCTGAAGTTTGTAAAGGGGCTGTAGCTGTTTTGATCATGTTTGATCTTACCAATCGATCTACTCTAAACAAGTTCCTTCCTTCATCTTCTTATTCTTCTTCGTCTTCTTCAATTTCTCCTCTTTTTGTTTGCTAGAACACACTCTCGAAACTAATCTCTAATTGGTATGTTCTCCATCTCTTTCAGCGCCATTGGATGGTTCCAAAGAGCAAGAAATTGGAACAAGGTGCAAAATTTTCCTATTTCTGCTGTATCGCCTCTACTAATTATGCCTCTTACTGTATTTTTCTTCTCCTACCCATACTGACATTCTCTTTCCTTTGCATCATTCAGACTGCAGTTTCAGTCCTGGTAGGAACCAAATTTGATGAGTTTGTTCAGCTTCCACTTGAAATGCAGTGGACAATTGTGAATCAGGTAATCTATCCCAAGCTTTGATTCAGATATTTGATGTTCCTATATTGTTTCTCAAGAACAATTTCCCTTTTGAATTATCAACTTTATGTTCCAGTGCAATTGATCTGATAACACGATCTCAGTGATCAAAAACACATTTTCATTTCAACTTGCAATTAGGTCAATGTGTCACATAGCTGTATCGATCTGAAAGCTTATTTAAATGCTTCAGCACTTTAATTATGCACTGTTAGCTGGCAATTGACATCCAAAAGTTTAGGGGTGTGTGTTGTCCTTGTAGAATATGGATAAATTTTATTAAATATGTCTCTATGACAATGATTTCAATTGGTTGACAGAGGACTTAGTCTGAACATTATCATGTACCACCTATAACAAAGAATCAGAACATTAAACAGGTGGTCCTCATATGCTGTTGGATTCTGTCATGGGTGTCCCAGGCTTTAAGATCTGAGGAAGGACAGATGAACTTAGGATTTTCTTTTTCTGGGTCCATCCTAGTAAAAGCTTTTTGAACTCTCTACATTTCCAGGTCATGAAGTGGAACTTTTTGTTTAGGAAAAAAAAAAAGAAAAAACCTTTTGTGGTGTCTTCAAATAGTTAGATAGTTACTTAACAATGGCTGATGTGTAAATATACAACTTCTTTGTGAATATGAGCCTTTCTCAGGAGAAGAGAGTTGAATATTTAGGTATTATTTTACTATAATGTTGTTTTTTTTTTTTTGTGTTTTCTTTTTAAATGTCAACTTTGATGAACAAAAGATCTTTTTCCCCCTAATCTCTGTAGGCCAGAGCATATGCAAGGGCTATGAAAGCGACACTCTTCTTCTCAAGTGCCAACCACAACATTAATGTTAATAAGATTTTTAAGTTTATAGCCGCCAAGCTCTTTAATTTACCATGGTCATTGGAGAGAAATCTAACTGTTGGAGAGCCTATCATTGATTTTTAGGATTTTTTTTTTTAATTCTCTCATTTATTTTGGTCACTGCTTGAGCTTCATTGTAAGTTCGAGGTTGTATAGTATTAGCCTTTTGAACCTTTTCGCCTACCAAGCACGACACACTACAATGGATATTATACGAAAAATGTGGTAAGAGGCGAATCAGCGGAGACAAACTGCCACTGTGAATGACCTCTAGAGAAGGAAAGGCAGAGCAGAAAGACAACCACTGATCGTGCTTTGATAGCTAGAAGAAGTCCGTCCCACTGGAAGGGGGCCGGAGCTGTATGAACCTACTGTCGAAGTCCCTTCAGCCATTGCTGCTGCAAAATGCCTGAACTGAGCCTCTGCCCAGAGGTTGATGTTGCTGGTGATGTTCCAATATCGCATTATCATTTTCTGTTTTGATTTTCGCTATCTATTGTTTGTCATATTGAACAATTGAAAAGATGGTTGAAAGCCCATCCAATTTAACCTTCATTTATCTGTCCATTTGTCCTTTCATTTGAGAAAACCTTAAATTGCAATGATATCATACATATGTACAAAGTAACTAAAATTTCTAGCTCTCTTTTAAGAGGAGAATCAACTAGTTGTGCAAAAAATGATCCAAAAAGCGGTAAAGATAACGGTACACATAGACCAAGATGGAGGGAAACAGAGCCTTCCCGAGCGATAGTACCAACCGAATGGTTAAGATGGAACTTACGCGATTCAACTGTCCTTTCACTTCAACCAGCTCCAGAACTCCAAACGCTTGCAACAAGTGTGAATACAACTAGAACAAGAGCAGGGTCAGCAAACATACAGTATCTTATAGAAAGTACATCGTCTCATTTTTCCTTTGAAATCTAAAGGGAGAGATATGTTTGAGTAAAGAAACAAACCATCAATTACAGTATTCATCAAATCTACATTTTTGTACACACAGCAGATGCTCTGTGTATATACAAGTTAGGGATTTTTATTAGATATCTAATGTGTATACTTTTGTTTTTAATTTACAAATGTTACGAGTAATGGGATTCCAACTTGCTAACATTAGAACCTTCCATTTAGAGATCAAACATTTCTCTGCTTCACATTTCGGCTAGATGTATTCACAAATATATGTGCAAATAAAAGAATAGTTTCTACACGGCCTGAGACTTCAGGAGACCGATCTGTGAAGTAAGAAAAAAAACCAACGTTAGATTGTAAGCAAATAGGTATATTTTGATTTCAATTGAAACAAAACATGGATGAAAATGCTCCAAGATGGTATATACAAGTTATTTGACAGGAAATTACTGATTAAAGAGGTCGTAAAATTGTTGTGCTTACATGTTTGTCCATAATTATGGAATTTGCTTTTAGGGATTTCGTTCTGTTTCCTATTTTAGAAAAAATTATCCTATGTTTATTCCTTTCAGGATGATGGAATAAGATCCCTAGTTGTTTTCCCAAATTTTTCTTGCTCATGGTATTAGAGCTTGGAACAACCATGGCCAACTCTTTTGGCTCGATCACACCATCAACACCCCTCCCACCTATTCTACAACTTCTCTAAACTTTGATAATCATTTATTTATTATTCAACATAAAATAAATGGAAGAAACTTAGGGATTATTTCAAACGATGAAGTAGGAGTAGTTATAAAAGGGATAGAATCATAAGCCTTAAGATAATAACGGCGAAACAAACTATGAACGTAATTAACATATATACACCGCAAGTAGGATTAGATGAAGTTACCAAATCAAACCTAGATAAAGTATTAAAAATATTCTGCTAAATGAAATGATTTTAATAGAAGACCATCTAAATGGACATATCGAAGTGAAAAATGAGGAATATGAGAAAGTAAGGGGGGTTATGGGTTTGGAACGAGAAATGAAGAAGGGATAACTATATTAGATTTTGCGATAGCATATGACCTTATATTAGCTAATACATTTTTTAAATAAAGAAAAGAATACTTGGTCAAGTTCAAAAGTGGGAATAATAAATCGTAAATTGACTTTCTTATGGTTAGAAAGAACAATAGAAATATTTATTGTAGATAAATAGAGTGGGTATTGTTGTAGATAAAGAGAAAATTATATTATTTAACATAAAATAAATGGAGGAGTATTGTTGTAGATAGTTCGTTAAAAAAAGTTATAGGAGTAGTTAGAAAATGGGATAGAACTATAGTCATTAAGAGAATAGTGACAAAAGAAACTATGAACATAATTAGCATATATGCACTACAAGCAGGATTAGATAAAGCTACCAAATCAAGGTTTTGGGGCGATCTAGATGAAGTATTACAAAACATTATGCCAAATGAAATAATTTTAATAGAAGGTGATCTTAATGGGCATGTTGGAGTGAAAAATGAGGAATATGAGAGGATACATGGGAGTTATGGGTTTGGAACGAGAAATGAAGAAAGGAAAACTATATTGGATTTTGCGATAGCATATGACCTTATATTAACTAATTCATTTTTTAAGAAAAGAGAAGAACACTTGGTCATGTTCAAAAGTGTGAATAATAAATCGCAAATTGACTTTCTTATGGTTAAGAAGAGGGATAAAAAGATTTGTAAAGATAGCAAGGTCATCCTTAAAAAAGCTTAACTGCCCAACATAGGTTACTAGTGTTGGATATACGCCTCAAACATAGTATCAATAGAAAGAAAATATATATGACTCCTAGAATTAAGTAGTGGAAGTAAAAGGATGAGAAGCAAAATATATTTAAGGAAAAGTTAGGAATACAAACATTAGGTGAAATATACGGTGCATCTAATACAACTAAATTCCTTAAAGTGTTATTCTCAACTGATATCAACTTGACTAGGAATTATTTTAATTTGATATACAAAATGTCTTCCTCAATAGTGAACTTGAGGAAGAAATCTACATGGATCTCCACTAAGGTTTGAGAAAGGAGAAAAGGATGAGAAAGTGCATGAGTTGAAACCCCCACCGAAACAGAGTCACCTAGAGACTATTCAAGAGGTTCACATTACTTTATTTACAAAGTACGAGCAACGACAAGCAAATCACGCTTTATTTACAAAGAATTGAGCTAGCTAGGAAAGAAATGTATATTGTTATATTAAGGGTGATGAAATTCATGAAAAAGTCAAATTCAAGCAGAAATTGAGGTCGAATTTAAGGTTAAAGACATCAGACAATGAGCTGCTTTAGGGAATGCAATAAGTCAAAGCAAAGCAAAGTATTTTTATTTAAAGACATAAACATGGATGTTAGGATGTAGTTCGATGGGCATCTCACTTGAAAGAAACAAAAAATTTAGGGAGGAAAAAATGATCCCTTGTTTGACAAGGGAATATACCTATGATCAATAATTATGTTTTCCCACTCAGCTTATATTACCTATGCATAAATGTTGTGAGTCAATTTATGTACTCACCCAATCAAAACACTTGAACATTGTGCATCATATTCTTAAATAAATAAATGGAACGCCTAACTCCTAGAAAAGGATTGATATTTTCAAAAGAATGAAAAACGAGAGGTTGAAGGCTTTGCAAATTCTTAAGCAAGATTAGAATGTTGTGGATAGTCAACCGACTTTAGAATTTTACACCAAGCTATGAGCGTATTTGGTCACTTGGAGAAGTAAAAAAAAAAACAATCAGCTGAAACACATAGTAGTATAGAAGCAAAGTTCAAAGCCATTGCCTAGGGAATTTAAAGTTGATTTGTTTGCAGAGATTGATGGAAGACTTGCAATTGTCACTTGCAATTGTCACTTGCTCATCCAATAATACTCTATAGTGATGGTAAATTGGTAAGTCTGCTATAAACAATGTTAATAATCCTATGTAGCATAAAAGAATGAAACATGTAAAGATTTATCAATGAGCAGGTATTCTGACCCAATATACGACCTGGACAGGAGCAGTACAGGACGGTCGAGAACTTAATTCAAATTAAGTGCACTCGTCATGTCGCAATGCTCATACCTATCTGTATTTCGAGCCTATCTTATGATACCCTCGTCCCTCTCGCTGTCACTCGAGCAGAGATTAGAAGAAATAAACCTTATTTATATTCTGACAAGTTAAGAGTATTGCCACGGCAAAGATTTTTTAATTCAACAGCAAGCTAAGAATGATAGATATCTCACCTTCTTGAGGAGTGTTGGGAGGATCAACAGAAGATCCCTAGGTGGATCAACAAGAATCCTAGTTGTTAAAACTTATCTATTACCAATTGTATCATTCTCCTAAAATTACTGTATGTACCTTTACTTTAGGGATCCTTTGTATTTCATATTTCCTATTTTAGAACAATACTTATTGTTCCTTCAAAATGGTGGAATAAATAACCAATTATTTCTCAAGACTTTTTCTTATTTCAGGTTCTAGTTAGAATGTAACTAAAATGGGGGGAAACAGGCTACTATGAGTTAAATACCTTGGAAAGAGATCATAATTCTACGTGTTACTTATATCACCTAGTCTACACTGCCTGTTCTACACTGTTATTAACATTTAATAGCATATTTCATATGTATTGTGTTACATGATTGAAATATATGCCCATTATGTGGAAGGAAGAATTGGATAGATTGATTAATACTTTAGTGCATATATGATAATCCTTTTTATCAATATAAATAAATATTTAATATTTCTAATACTGAGTATATACACAGTATATCACATGTGCACTATATAGCTGGTCAAAAGCATAAAAGCATAAGGCTTGCATATGCTTTTTGAAAGTATGGTTTTAATAAGAATGCTAAAGACAGGGAAAATTACTACTTTACTTCTCAACTTGCTATCTAAAATGAGTCAAACTTTACCATCTACTATTTTCCTGCGGCACTATCATACAGTTGTAGAATAAACATGCAATTTCAAGCTGAATTGATTAAATGGTTATAAGTACAAACTCGGACTGAAATATACAATCAATCAACAATTGGAACAACGACAAAAAAAAACACTGTTAAATTAAAATTGATTGGCTAACTACTAATCCCGAAAGCTCAAACTCTTAGGAAAGAGATTAATTTATATTATATTGTTAACATTTTCCTTTTTATGAGTGGGTGAAATACTTAACATGTTCTTAACACATGAATTTATCAGATATATTTTTTTAAACACAGGTGGGATTCAAATCCATGATCTCCTGCTCTAATACCATGTTAGAGTTGGGGCTAACCGCTATTCCCAAAAGCTCGAACTGATAAGAAAGAAATAAATTTATATTAACAGACACCAAGCACAGATGGTATAAAAGATATTGGTAGAGTAAATTCAGAATTCAAGAATACCTTGACTGATCCCATTTTAGTTTTCATCTGAGAAGATCCTTGATTTCACATTCTTTCAGTTGTCTATATGCTCAAGCTGTGCCTCCAACATCGGGCTTTCACTATCATGCAAATGTTCAGTTAAATTATCTTGGTCATCATTAAAGTTATTTACAAAACCTTCAGTTTCTGCTGCTATGGACTGACTCCAGCCATTATGGCTGATCCCATTTGGATATTCAGCTACTGGTGGACTACCATAACCATGATCCAAGGAACTACAGCTTATTGTGCGTGAAAGGCTTCCATTGTCTGATTGTCCTGATTTCTGCTGAACCAAAGGGTCTGTTTTGTTGCCAACAGAAGCATTTATTCTGAAATGAGAAAATGCACATTTATATGATATGAAAATCAGCTCAGACTGTAAAGTGTCTACAAAGTCAACGACAATTTGACCAATTTTCTAATGTTTTGAACAATCCATTATTTGACATGGATGATTTTAGCATAGCAATAAAAAATAATACCAGACCTTGGTTTCTGGAGCATGGATGTATGGTAGTCAAAAACTGGTACTAGGCCTTTTGATCTAGCCTCAATTGTATGGCTTGTGATATTTTCTATCTCAATTTCCCCATGGTAAGTACTGCTATCATATGCTTTAATATTCTCATTCATCATCACTTGGAAGCATATCTGCATAGTAAACTTTATGAATCAAACAAGAATGAGCCATATTTCAGTAGTAAATAGTTTGTCAAGACTAAACCTAGAGAAAGACAAGTAATCACCTGTGACTTTGCCCATAGGGGAGTCCTAGCATCATATACATGCAACTCAACTTCTGATAAGTATGTGTACTGACTTTCTTCCACACCAAGATTGGTTCTCATGTCTACACTGGTACCAGTAGGCCGAACAGTTCCCCTTTTGTTCACTTTCTGGAAATGTTTAGTAGTACTCTGGTTGTTCAAATGGTCCCCATATATGTCCACATTATCACACTTGTCTCTTCTATTTCGTTTATGACAAACATCCCATTTCTGAAGTGCCTCAATATTGAACCGTGAATCGGCTTCCTTTGTTGACTGATAAGAACTATTATTACTTATGCCAGACACATTGATGCCATAATGATCACCATTGCATTCCCTCAACACGTACTGTATAATGGAGCCAGCAGGAGAGAATATCAATAAATAATATGTTGACATCACTAAGCTGAAGTCAGTGTGAAGACGAGAATCCTTGAAGTTGTGGAAAACTGAAGCAATGACGCCACTTAGTGGACTGACTTTACCAGTAGCTGCTGCAGCAGCACCACTGACAGCACCTTTTAGACCTTGATTACCATTTCGTATTCTAGTTACAGATGATAACGTGACTGGAGTCCCAGATGAAAGAAGGCTCACATGCATATGGTTTGGAGAAGATGAATCATAAGACGAAGTTTTTGCTGCATTGACTGTTTCTGACCCATAGAAGTTGTTTGCAAACTGAACCTCACCTGAATGAGGTTTTGTAGCAGCTTCAAATGAAGAGAGTGAAAACAAGTGACTGGTTCCTCTTGATGAGCTTATAATTATCCATTTGCTGTCATAACTAAAACTGATATCCTGAATAATCTGATACAGGAGGCAGACCAAACCAATTAATTTAATGTCAAATTGGTCAAGATAAATAAATATGAAATGAAACAATAAAAACAATTACTGCATTTGTGATGCCACGCTGCAACCTATAAAGATGAATATAAGATCCTTTTGCATCAGACTCAGTAGAACCTGGATTTGGAGAGGGCATAATACCAAAAATGTTGATGTTGTGACCATGAACAGAAGCTGTCACCAATAACATTCCACTAGGGTCAAAGCATAATGCAGAAATGGGACTTGAGTGTGCCCTGAACTGAACTATTACTGATTTGGAAAGAATATCTCGAACTATGACCTAAAAAAATTTCAGAGAGAAACGATTAATTTCAGGGTAGATAGTTACTTAATTCTTGGTGATTACTAAAATCTATAACCAATTTCAAGCCTAATTTATTCCAAATCTTGAAATAAGTTTAATATATAGCAAAGTTAATAATAGCAACTACACTATCACAGAAAAGTCAAAATAAAAATGACGTGAATATTGTCAATTTTTCATGTTATATAGGTGCTCAAAATGTTTATTTTACACAAGAGTACAATTTCATACCATGCCCACATATTCTGTATCAGATAGTTGCTCATTCATGGTATCATTGAGTTTTAAGCTGGAATTTCCATGTCTTGCAGAGTCAGTGTCAGTGGTGAGAAAATCTGAATAATATTTTGAGAGCTTCCTGTACCCAATGTCTCCAAGTGTCACTAAACCAACAGCTAACTGCTTGCTTGATTCTTTTGCGAAGTTTGCTACCAAACCACTGTTAGGATGTGGCACTGATACACTTTTAGCTGAACTCAGATGTTTAGGACTGACACGGCCAGTATTTGAAGCTGCAAGGAGTTTACCACTATAGGCCAACCACCTTGTACCAATTGACAATGGTCCATAGCCTAACCCACTAGATTCGGGAGATGCTACACCTATTGGGTAAGTAAGAATCGTATAGCATCTTGCCAAAGTGGTAGCATCAAAACAATTTATCTATATAATGAACCTCTGGGTTAGTGATATATTTACCAGATAATCCATATGAAACATGAAAAAGTAATACTGACCTGGGTAGCTTGAGAAACCACAATTAACTGAGAACTGCATCTGACAGAGATGATTGATGCCCTAAATTTTAAGACATGTGCGTACTCATGGGTCCTTAGAGAATAAAATCGGATATAAGAAGGCAACAGACTGTCACTTTGTTTATCCTGATCAGTTGCGGACACATCAAAAGAAGAACCAAACCGTTCATGGTTGTTGCCATCCAAAGTCGCAGAACCCACCCCAACAACAATAAGAAAAGGACGAACTCCTGCAAAGTTATCTTGGGACTTCTTTGATGGATATAATTTCTTTTGCATTTGAAGGAAGGAAACAGGACCATCATGTCTTGATGCTATCAGTCTCACATCTTCTGCCTGATCAACATCCCAGACTTGAAAGCCAGATCTGTAACCCAACAAGAGAACTAACCTAAAGCATCCTTCATATTCCAACTTGTCAAATCCAGCCCATTGCACCTTTTCAATAACAAGATATGAGATGGATTTGCATTGTATAATATGAATGGACTTTATGCTAAGCACAAAAATGGCTAATTCTTCCATACCGTGAGAATTATGACAAAGAAACAAATATAAGAATATGAGATGGATTTACATAAATTCTGGAACAATATCAGCTGAAATTTTACTTCTTTAATACCGTGAGAAGATGTTTGTGGAATAAAAAAATTGCCATTAACTCCATGTAGGAAGGAATATTGCTTTCTATAAGAGAAAGAAGGTTTAAATTAGCATATTAGCTCCATTGAAAGACGAAGTATCTGATCAGTCAATTTAAAGGAGAAAAGAAAAAGCATGCAATTGAACCTAATTCGTTGATAAATGCCGATATATCAAGAGGTTTTTAGTTGAATCAATGCAAAAAAAAAAAAAAAAATACTCATTTATTTATTTTCGCATCAGAAGTACAAGCCTGTAAACTCTACCTGGTCGCGGCCTGCATCCTCATGGCAATCAGACATCGAAGACACTATCGACGCCCCTGCAGAACGCACAGTAGATGCGACGTTAGACGCGCCTGACGACATAATCCTGACGTAGTTCGCCAGCGACCGCGCCGAGAAGAACCCGTTGCCGGCGCCGCCCCTGCCATTCCTCGGCAAACCGTCGGCCCGATGCCTGTGCGCATCGTTCCTCATCCTCCAAACGCAATCCACCAAGGAAAAAAACGAAGGAGACGAAGACAAGGGGATAAGCAAAGAGGCAACTTTGGCTCG
Source organism: Kaempferia parviflora (assembly GCA_037177295.1). Lineage (NCBI taxonomy): Eukaryota > Viridiplantae > Streptophyta > Magnoliopsida > Zingiberales > Zingiberaceae > Kaempferia > Kaempferia parviflora. The sequence continues at coordinate 1,074 of JBAMIE010188500.1, read as the reverse complement.
TCAAAGACGCAATGCCTTGCTTATCGTGAACCGACTCTTTGGACTTCTCTTTCGCAATAAGAAACAGAGAAATCCCTCCCCTAGCTGCCCAATACCACCGCCGCCGCCTCGAAGAGCTCGAGGCGAGCAGATCAAAATCAAAAAAGAAATCCGATTTCTGGTTCAAAACAATCGATTGCTAACCAAAAAGGGGAGGTCCACGGATCTCCCGAAGCTTTCCGTGAGCCTATCTTCTGCCCCTACAGAGGAGGATGACAAAATCGAGAAGCAAACTGAAGGATTTCTCTCAATCACCGACCATGAGAGACTCGTTCACGTCTCCCCACCTCCCCTTCCTTCTTAATCCCTCTCAAATGTATTATTTCTGGAAATCAATTTACTTTCTGTAAATTCTATTAATTTATTAACGAGGAAACTTACACTTTGCCCCGTTAGTTATAGAATTTCATCTTTTACGGCGGTAAACAGCACATGGCTCTCCGTTTCAGTTCTATCCGTCTGGAGGCCGATGTCTCAGTGAAATAACATTCTTATCCTTATTAATTTTATTATTATATACGCACACCGCAAAAATAAAAAATGCATCCTTATTTTTGTGGAATCATCAAGCCATCTCATTTTAATATTTTATTAAAAGTTCACTCCCAGTATAATTATCTAATTACTCTCTACTTAGATTATTCTTATATTATCTCCCCCTATATTTTCCACCTAAATCTTGAACTAGAGCACATTGTAATAGCTACGGTTTCGTAGCTGTTATAATTGTGCTTCCACACAGTTATAATAGCTATAATTTCGTAGTTGTTACACAGTTGGAGCAGCTGCGAAACTATAACTACTACAACGTTAAATCGAATCTTTTCAGATTGAACCATAAGACACATAATATATTAAATCGAATCTAGTTCAAATATCCACATTTGTTACCAGGTGTAACCGATGACAACCCAATTTTAGGCTAAAAACGTTGTTTAAAACCTTTTCAGAGGTTTAGAATAATTTTAGTACTTTTTATTGATATTTTTTTCTATGTTGTACTAGTTATGAAACCTTAACTACTACAACTGTTGT
>JBAMIE010188459.1:0-12294 GCA_037177295.1 Kaempferia parviflora | reverse complement strand
AATTTGTCATGAATTATAAAAGATGGGTGTGCTCGGACCTGTGAAGGTAGCCAGGGATGTGTACTGAATGGGTGTGTAAGGTATAAAATCTAATATAGAATTTTAATCTCAAATCTAATATCAAAGCTGTTTCAAGTTGTCATGAATTATAAATTATTTGAATTCAATCAAAATTATTTTTAATTTGATCAAAATTACTTTTAACATTATTGAAGTAGGTGAAGGAGTTTTTATTGAGCAGTATAAATAGTTATGTAATGTACATTTGCAAGATAATTCATTTTTATAATATAATTTTTATGTTGGATCAATTAATTATATGATCTTATATGTGAGAGATTATATATTGTGGGTTATTCAATAAAGTTGAGTCCAAATTAAAGTGATCGCCTAAAGTTCTGTTTATTGGGCTTTAATGTATCTAATAGGATATGAGCCTTTTATGCATAGAGGCTAAAGAATAATTTCTATTTTAACGATGAGCTAAAATAGAAATAATAGAAGATAATTTCTGAATTATCTATTTAATGGTTATGATCCCCATATCTTACGTATTCTCGTATTCTAAATTCTATTACTAGAATAAAATCTAGAGAGAATTGAAAGGGCTCTCGAGGAAGAACGCATAGATATGGAAGATCAACCATTTTTCTCACGAATTAAAGATTTTAGCTTTAGGTACACTTCCGATCCATTTTAATTATCATTAAAGTTTTATCAATATTCTTGATTTAACTAATAATTGGAATATATTTTATTGGTGAATATTATTTTGATATATAAAGGGTTCATTTTGTAGTAATTTTGGTCAAATTAAAATTTTAAAAATTGTGTTAATTTATTTTGACATATTATAGTAGCTAATATGATAATATAGAATAAAGATAATTTTAAAATTAGAAATATACTGAGACTCTGTTTTAACTTCGTAAAGGTAGAGAGTGTTTTTTTAATGAAAAAATAATTAAGAATATTCTTAAGGTAGTATTAAGAAGGGAGAAAAACAGAAGGAAGAGGAAAATGAGAGGGGGAATAATGATTGTTTGCTTTGAAAAAGAATGAGAAATGAGAATGTAATAAGATGATAAACATTGAAGTTATTTTTTAATATATTGGAGCACAAAGTGAATGACTCCATATTATTTAAAAGAGGGTAAATTACTAGGAACAATTTGTTTAACATTGTGGCTTTTTACACGACGGAGGTCAAACATCCAATAAGATATTTTGAAATTATTGAGAATTAACTCAAAGATTTATTAGAGTATAGAATACCGAAAACAATATGCATAAATATCCTAGATGGAAATTTTACCATTATTTGATAAAAACAAAATTAAATCCTTGATCTATTAAATAATCTATTTTTAAAAGAAGATAAATAAATTTTAGAGGGGAAGATAAAATCAAATAACCTAAATGATCAAGCACTTTTTATCTGAAAACTAATTATTCACTTTTTAAAACAAAAAATTAAGATCAAAACTCATTTTATTGTTGTTGCAAAATGATCAACAATTCAAACATAAAATTAATTATTCTCTTCCGAGTCTAACACGGAAAAAGAAATAAAATAAAAATGGAATATTTTAATTCCTCGTGTCGGTTAATTAAGTGAAAAAACTTTCATGGTCACCTAATTTGGAGAATTGCTCACGCAATATACCACTTGAGTTGGATTCATTTCGATTCTGTGGATCCCACTGAAATGGTCATTGATAAGGCTTGGTATTTCATGGGTAGACTAATACACGGCTCCCAAATTCAATCCGGATCGAATCCGAAACCGAAGTCCCGTCCTGTTCGTGGTTGACTATTTTTTTATATATTTTTTTAACTGACACTGTTATTCAGAAGGGTAAAAAATAAAATTACTGTTCTCGTATATTTTCTCCATTGAATTATACGCTTTAATAATTTACTCATATATTTTCTCTTTGAATTATTTAATAATTTTAATTATTTGAAAATATATTTATAATATCCTCCTGAAAGTAGTATATATCTTTTTTTTTTTTTTTTTGAAACTAAAAAGGTGAAAACAGTCACACACAGTAATTAAATTACCTTAAAGGGTAAAAACATTCACACAGTAATTATTTAACTAACCAACGGTGTTCTCCGTGACGTAGTTAACGGTTTCCTTCCACCCGGCCCCACATCCCGTCGACGACCTGCGCCACCAACCCTGACACCGCCTCCGCCGCGCCTGAAGCCGCGAGCTGTGCCGAACCGGTGGCCGCGCTGGAGACGGCCTCGATCAGAGCCCACCCGACCGAAGTGACCACGTTGGCGAGGAGCCCGATCGCGTGTTTCAGAGCCGAGCGGAGGAGATCCGCGACGAAGCCGAGAGCGCCGGCAGAGACCCACCAGGTAAGCTTGAGGAACTGGATGACGGCGAGCACTAGTAGCGCCGCCGCCCGGGAGGCCGCGAAGTAGAGCATGCAGGCGAGGGAGCTTATGACGGAGAAGAGGAACTGGAGCAGAACGACGAGCGCCATGAAATTATGACTTTCAAGTTAGCTATCACATTAATAACTAAGCATTTTCTGAGAGTTCATGAAAGAATTTTATTCTGAAAAACCTTCTCCCACCCGTTAGTCGGTTGGTTATAAGTTAACCGTGTAATTTTACTTCAGTGATCCGGTGTACAAGGTAGGCCCTTCCAATATCGGGTCAAAGTCAGAAAGTGAGGTGGCCGTCCGAGTCAAGATAGACCAGTGCAGAGCAGCTTAGTCATCTGAGTGGACTGACCGAGCCAACTCGCTGACTGAGCTGCCATCCAGGCTACTTGCTGAATCGATCAGCCGAACTAACAAAATAGGTCGATTGAGCCGACTGGTCGCCTGACCTCCTAACCCGAACCATCGGCCAGACCTCAACCTAGTGAGCCGACTGAGCGAATTGGTCAAGCCAACAAACCATCCAAGTTAAGCTGAGTAGGCTAGCTCAGCAGACAAATCGACCGGAGAGGTCGGCTGACAGACCCAAGCATACTGACAAGGACAGTCGGAACCTCTCTATCTTTTCAATCCATGCATCTACCCCGTTGTCGCCTAGCTTACCAATTGTCAGAGAATCAGATATCAAAGGATGTGTGGTGTACTCTTTGTACAGCCGAAGGTCTTAAAGTCTGACAAGATACAGAGACAGTATGCTCAGATGGGGGAAAATGACAGAATGTCAGAAACGGTTTATATATCCTTTTATAGAAGGCACCTCGAGAGACGTACAAAGGGATAAAGCTCACCTTATAAATAGGGGTCTTCAACTTCCGATGCATTCACTTCTATTATTTTCCTTCTCCCGAGAAGCTTCCTGACTTGAGCGTCGGAGTACCCGAGTCAAGCATCCCTTTCCTAACTCAGTCTCTAACGTTTGCTACCTTGTGAATTGTCTTTAGTGTGCAGATTCACAAAGTTTAGAGCACCTTACCTTCAGAGTCTTAGCAAAGTCAACATCTATATCATTAGAGACCCACATGACCCATTGTCCATCTTTCTCCAGTTCCAAACAGGAACAGATTGTGAGGATGAACATAATCACTTTAACTAGATCAATAATAAAGATTTTTCTAAAATCCAAGAAATAAAAGTAGTTTTGCAAAAAAGATATATATAAAATACACATATGTAAAATTTGAACTTTAATCTTCTTAATTATTCCTCTAAATGCATATTGATTGGAAAAAATTTATTGACTCTAGAAATAAAATATGTTGACTCGAGAAATTGAGGAGGATAATTAATGGCTTGGAATGCATTGGGTCATGGTCTTTGGACGCTATCGAACGAAAAAGATGAGAAAGAAACAACTTGTGTTTAAAGTACAAGTTAAAGATATCATATGAAACGTCATCTTGCATACTTTCTTATTAATTATATTATATTTTTTAATTTAAATTTAGTTTTTTTCCCTCCTTTTGATTCTTATGTGATAAAAAGAAACCAATATTTAACACTAAAACAATCTATTTATTTGCTAAATTACATTGACTTAAAATTAATTTACAATGACTTAAGAAATAGACCCAATAATATTTAAACCTTCCTTTTTGTCAAAACTGTGCTTAGATCAGACCAAATATATTAAACCATTTTTGCATAATATTTGCTTCGAAAGTTAAATGATGCACATGCAGTTTTTTTTTTTTTTTTAATAATCTAGACTTTTATCGACCTGATTAATGGTGAATTACCCTTTTCCTTATTCATCTATCAGAGTGGTCGAATTTCGTCACGTCTGAGTATATACCTCCCTAATCATTTACACTTATGGCTAGTAGTCATCCGTGATTTATCTTCTTCGTGTTGGTTCTGAGACGGATCGACAAGAAAATTAGGGATGAACGATTTACCTTTTTATCACATATCAGATAAATCAGAAAGTACTTATAACGATAGTGCGCTGACAACTAATCTTCACAGTCCAGTTGAGGATAGATCCGTGTTGCATTGAGTATCCAGCTTGGCGATTTTCTTATTTTAAATTTAGGTACAACTGGAAATTGCAGAGGTCACAATAATTCAAGTTTTTTTTTAACATCTGATTCGGTTTTTTATATATTATATTTACTAAAAGATCACTTAACTTACAAATTTGACGTAGAAAAAAATATAAAATTCTTATTTTATCCCTTTTACTATACATTTTTTATCAGGTCACGTTGGACCAGATTTCTTAATACGTGAGCCTGATTTCTTAATACGTGGGCCTGATATAAAAATATCAGGCTCACCGTATATGAAAATATCAGGTCCAACGTGGATCTGATAAAAAATTTAAGTGATACTGAACTGTTGGCATAAGGGGTAAAATAGAAATTATATATATTTTTTACATCTTTTGATAAATTGAACTGTTGGCATAAGGGGTAAAATAGAAATTTTATATTTTTTTACAGCTTTTGATAAATTTAAAAGTTAGTGGACCTTTTTGATAAATACAATAATTTAGATACGCCTTTGATTAAAAAAAACCCGATCTAATTCACTAGTTTCGATAAGATGATTGTGTGTGTGTGTGTGTTTTTTTTTTTCGAGAATTGAAATTTCTAAGAAAAAGAAAAAGCATTACTCAATCCACACTGCCAGGCCATTTATTTTGTACACCGATCATCAACATTCAACAATAATCTGAAACAATTTTGACTGAAAAAAGAGGTGTAAATCCTTTCTTACTTGCAGATTCCTGGCTTGCTAAGGGCTGTCACTCCTGCAGCCACTGATTATCTGGCATCCCCTCCTGTAGGTGTTTGCAGCAATTGGGAGGGTGTGACAGTTGTAGTAAGGCACTCCAGGCTTGTTGCAGGGCACCACATCCCGTCTCAGGGCCTCATAGCTTATGTACTTCTTCCCTGTCACTGCCCACAGCAGCCTCCTGCTCTCCTCTGAGCTCAGTTCACTTGCAGTGCTCTTCTTCCCCAGGAGAAGGAGTAGGAGGAGTAGGAAGAAGGAGGAGGTCACGAGGAGGCGAGCCTTGTTTGCCATTCTCTGCTGGATGAGATCTGTGTGCTTCATTTGTGAGTAGTAGTACAAGGCTTTAATGCAGTGAGTTGTCGTGTGTTGTTTGGTTTTGCGGTGGGTCAGTAGAAACTTTTTGGCTTCCAGCTACCCATTTCATAATGGCCGGCGTCAGAGATCAACAAGCACACATTCAAGCGAAAATTCATGGTCCAGCCTTGCCATGATTGATTGATTGAGTACCAAACCATATAATTCAGAAGCACGATCAACAGTAAGAACATGATGTCAAAACAAAAGATGCTAGTCGAACTTACAGTTATTCGAACCTGGCCTTTCAGTTAAGAATTGTTGCCAGAATACATCGTTTGTTCCATCTGAATAAGGGGCTGAGGATGCATCGTTTGTAGTAGAAGATGTGAGATCGTCAGCATCGATTTCCATTGAAAGCGTCAGACTCAAACGGCATGGAGGAGGCACATCGTCTTCGTCAACAGCTCTAGCAAACAAATCATTCTTTGGTGGAGAAACAGGCTCCCCGGCATCACAAAGCTGTAGTGTCTCAGACACCTGAGGGGGGCACTCCGGCGGCTCATGGCCATGGTGAAGATCAAAGTGCTGCGTACTGAGGATCACCACATCGGAATCGGCCGGAACAGCTGAGCACAGACCTAATTTTAGCTTCTCGCAGAAATCTTGATCGAGCACGAACCCAGCAGTTTCAGACTTGTTGTCGGAACAATCTTGGCAGTAATCCCCATCCGACGGCAGTCTCCGCTTCCTGTTGATGACGGAGACATCTATCGATGTGGCCGAGGCCATCTTCGTTAGACTGTCCATGAGCTTAGGGTTTTTCATGGCATGTTGCAGGAAAGCAACCATTTTGAGCTGCCTCTGCTCCATGTTCATCACCCTGCGTTCCAGATCCTCCATCTGGATCTCAGTCCCAGATTGCTGCTCCTTGACTTTGAACAGACTGGACTCGAGGCTCGATTTCTCCCTGCTAAGCTGCTCGACCTCATCTTCCAGCGCCGTCCTCTCCGGGTCAGGAAAAACAACGCCCGATGGATGGCTGTGGCTGTGGATGGGCTTGCGACGGTGGATGTTCTTCAGGAGGTGCTTTTGCCCCTTGACGAAGTCGTCGTTCGAGAACTCCCACCGCTCCGGGTCGATCTTCCTGAAGCCCTAAAAATCAAGATTCAGAGGAATCGGAGGCTCGATCCTCGCATCGTTCGTAGAATAAACAGGGGGAGAAATTAGGGCGAGGGTTTGCTATTCATACATAGGTATTGAGCTGCCGGATGAAGCTAGAGAAGTTGTTGTGCTTGAAGTAAGTCGGGAGCAAGCGGGCGGCGAACTCCGTGTGATTCCACACCACGAAGCTCGCATTGGTCGAGCTCCAGGAGACGATGCCGTCTGTGGAGGCGTCGTCGACCATTTCGTACGTCTTCAGAAGAAAAGGAGCCGGCCCGCCTCCGGCACCGGGAGCGCCGCCGTCCATCTCTCGGCGAGGGGTTCGCCGGTGCTCAGCGAATTGCTCGATTGATTGATGAGAGAGGCGAGAGAGATTGCGATTGAATAAAATAACGGGTGGAGAATGGTCACGCACGCGGCGGTGATTGTGTGTACTTCTTAGTCTTACTATTCGTCTCATTTTTTTTTTTTTTAATTTATTTTTTCAAAAATCAAAATAGCGCCTCTACTTTATTTGTTAAAATAATATAAAACTCACGGAGTATCTGCTGCGTTGATTTTATTAACTTGTCGATATTATTTAAATTTAATTAATATTATTTTTTAAATTAAAATTATTATAATATCTTCCTTCGCTTCCTATTGTTCACTCGATGTCAATTTACAATAGTAATTATATTTGTAATATCTTCCATTAAAGAATATTAATGATAGTCATAGTATGAAGGGCCATTTCAGATCAGTGAAGATGTTATTTATTTCAAATTCATTATTTTTAATGATAAAGCTTACTTTTATATCAATACTTTTTCTAAATCTTCATTCTCAATTATTTTAATTAAATCTAGCTAAATTTAATTAACGATGTGTGCTTAAGCCAATTGTCCAACTTGTATATCTTGCAATCGCCTGTCTGCCTTGTTGATAACTTACAAAATAAATTAGGACTATGTTTTGCGCATTTTTCCTGCTTCAATGCTTCTCAGCAACATCACAAGGTCCAGAAACTATTGTCGACTGCAAGCACAAATAATACTAAGAGTCTAAGATCACTACGAACATATGCTAATTGCAAGTGAATCGAACTACTTGGCAATTATCGACATTAAAGGAATAAATGATACTTATAAATTGGAATGCCTTCGGACTACAGTGGTTCTCGCAAGAGGTGAGAACAAGAAAATTGAGGAACACCGGAGATATCACTCTTGCACTCCCAACATTTCTGGTGGTATACAACATGTTTTCATGATACAAATGTATTCATGTCATTAGAATTCTTACATATTGCAGCGATCGTAATCAGAGAACCATGAGGTAGGGTCCGTGTCTATGGATAATTCAGTGGCTCCTCTCTTGCAGAAAGGTTCAAACTCCTGCGTCAATGGGTGAGTGGCCTTTCCTGCATCAAATTTGGCCTTTTCAGAGTCATCAGATTCAGTATAATCAGGGTCGAGCTCTTTGGAACCAACAGTTTCAGTATGATCAAAATTTGACTCCGCAGTTGTGCAATTCACTGGAGGAGTTATTATATCAAGATTCTTCTTCAACCGCTCCATCTCTTGGATCATCTTTTCGGTCTCTTTCTCTGCCAACAGTGCTCTTCTCTGCAAGATGTCCCATCAAACAAGAAATATAAGCATAGAAAAGGTGAAAACAAAACATCCGTTACTTTTCACTGCGATCCTACATGAAACCAAGCAGTTAATCATAAGGTAACGTGACATTGAGATGCAGGAAAACTGAAAACAATATTCTACTGGAAGACAGGGTAGGGTACACTTGGCCCTCTATGAAATTTACTTGGTAAAAACGATTTATCAAAATTAAATGGACTTGAAAGCTATAAAACATATTTTTTTTGCCTTTTAAACACAATTTGGTTGGTGTTCCATCTGACGCTTTTTCTTATGTGAGAAAGTCACAGATAAGTTATGTTGTGCATGAAAATTTGAATGAAAAGAAGCTGCAGAAACACGATTTGATGATGACTATAAGCTGCAGAAAATATGAATTCCCTATATGCAAATGCATTTAACAGAAAAAGAAAGGAAAATACCTCTGCAACTGCAGCAGCTTCCTCTGCCTCTTTTAGCCGTACAAGTACTTCTCCAGCAGCCTCTAGCGCATCAGCAGTGTCAGCAAGTTGGGATTCAAGGGCTCTGTTTTTGTCTTGCCATTTTTGTTTTGCCCTTTCCCTTTCTGCTTTCAAGACTGAAATTTCAGATGCAAGTGAGCTAATAAATTTTGATTCTGCTCCTCTAATCCCAGCTTCAGCTGCTGCTTCCATAACATCGTCAATGCCATCATTGATTTTCCGATTCCATGAAAGCAGGGTAGTGTGCTTCTCCTGAAGATCTGCATACTGCTCTAGTATTCGAGTATGACTCTGCATTGCTGTTTGCAGTGCGTCTTTAAGCTCTTCAGTGCATCTTTTCTCAGAATCAAGTTCTCGTTTCAGTTTTTCAGCCAAACGGCGACTCCCTTCAAGTTCAAACCTAAGTTCTTCAAAAAGAGAATACTTGCTCTCCTTATTATCAACATCACTTTCACCTAACGCTGAGAATGTGCTGAGAGGAACTATAGTTCTTCCCTGATGAGTTAGCCGAAGCAAAGAACTTTGTTTTTGTGTTGATTCAGAACAAGTGGGGTCTATGTAATACTGCAATTGACTTCTTAAGTCCTGAATCTCTTCCATGAGAACATCCCTTTCACTCATTTCAAAAAAGTTTCTATAGCCATCAAGTTCATCTTGGACCTTTTTCAATTTGATATTTAACTGTAAAATTTCTGAATGATTCTCATATTTCTCTTTCAGAAGCTGCAGAGCAATTAAGAATTGAAACTTAATTGTCATTAAAAATGTTCTGACGGAAAATAAACTGGTAAGGCAACTGCAAGGACAGGAAATTAGTTATGGAGACATGGATCAGTAAGACCTTATGTTCGTTCTCAAGTGCAATGAACTCTCCCTGCATAAATTCTTCTGTTGGAAGAATGCCATCCACCAGACTCTCTAGACGAGCAATTTTATCCTCACGAGTTTGAACAATCATTGCATTGCAATCTCGTTCATATTTGTACTGTTGGGCCTGCAAAATCGGCATTGATGATAACCATATCAAACACTTGAATCAAATGAAACTTAATAAATGAAAAAAGACAAACACCAATAGTTTCAGCTGTGCTATTTCAGCAGCTTGCTCAGTAGTGAGATCTTCAAGTGCCATTTCACGCCTGATGGATCCCGCCAAGACTTGTTCCACGGCCTATATAATCATGAAGGTCTTTAATTTTTTTTGACAAGATATGAGAAAAACTCCTAATAGCACAATATTTTAGATCCAAGGCAACAAAAGATTTAATAGCATTTGAACTGAAACCTACTTTTGGAACATGACTATTATGCTTATCATTTGCTGTTAATCCATCAGCAAGCACCAGCTGCATATCCCTGCTCCTGTTCACATTAGCACTTTCAACTCCTGGAACTTTCTGACAGTAATTACACATAATAGATAGTTCCAGTTCTTGTGAATCTTGTAGTGGTGTCTGTGTTCCAATGTCAACCTTGTTTATTTGAATAATTTGCCTGTCATCTGTAGGCTTGACAGAAGAGTCTCTCTGGACTGATTTGAGTTGCCACTTATCAATCATTTGAAGACCACATTGGAGGCTTGCAGACAAGTACTCAGCTGGTTTAGGAGAATTCTTTGCCTGACAGTTGGAAGAACTTGAAGCAGACAACGTTGTTGTTGATAATGCATTTGTAATTCCTGTTGATTTAGAATTTCCCAATGTATTCTTTGGAGATGCTGATATTGACAATGACGTTCTAAGACTCTTCCTGCTACAAGCATCAATGACAGCTAAAGCACCCAAAGGAGGTACCTGAGGGACTGGGATAATGTTGCAAGGCACAGTGCTAAGACTTGATGGTGATAGTGTGGAGCTGAGAGAGAGAGAATTTTTAGATGGGTCTACTATAACTTGTCCAATATCTGTGGAATGGATTATTTCAGTAGGCAATTTATCACTTGGAAAAGTTTGAACCACCCTTTGATCATTCATTAATATTACACAGTTGTCATCCTGTTGATTGTTTAGATCATCAGTATTGGAAGCATAGGTAGTTTTTTCATCAGATTTTGCAGAGACTTGGACCAATTCTATTTCCCTTAATTTGGCTTCCTGGATAGAAAAATTTGAACAATCAAATACCAAGCTCCACAAAGAAGCAAATCATATGGTGCATAAAGGACCTTACCTTTGATATGGTTAGCAGTGCAGACTTATCTGCAGAAGCAGACTGTGGAGCATCAAGCATCTCAACATCATTCTCATCAATTTCCATTTCTTCATCACTGTCATCTTTGACAACAGGTAATGGTTTTGGGCGAACAAGGCTCATTTTAAGTATATGCAAACTTCTGCGGGCATTCCATGCTCTGGAATAACCCCCATTGTTGTCTGATGATCCATTAGATTTCATACGCAGGAGTTCATCCTATTAAAAACATCATGCATTGAGCACTAGTCTGAAACAACAGAATTACTAACAAGATACAGGTACTCAAAAGAATAATTTAATACAACCTTTAATAGGCGTATCTGCTCACGGAGAACATTAACATCGTCCTGCATTACTTCATTAACAACTGCTTTGTTCTTTATTGATTTTGTACGCTGGGCAAACCTCAATGTGCTTAAAGTTTCATTCTTACAGCTGCATAAATCAAGAGTCAGTCAATGAACTCAGGATGTATAGATTTGACACCTTTAATTTTACCTTCTTAATGGTGAAATAGCACATATCATGGCTAGCTTTGCGTTTCCACCAAGAGATTCCTGCAACAGAAAGGTCAGTTTTGAATCACGGTATGGGATGTGCCTTTGTTTCCATGACTTTGAGACTTCAGAAAGAATATTAATCAAATTCCTGTGAGACACAAATGAACACCATAAAAACTTAACTCAAAAAGCACAGCCATGATATATGAAACCATGCAACTGTCAGAAATTCTCATATGATAATTTCTTCTATGAAATAATTCAGGATAATGACATATATAGCAAATAATAACCACAAAGATTTAACATGCTAAAGATAAAAATGTTTGTCGCATATAAAACAAAATAAAATTCACCTGAATATCTGTATGCAATGTGATCAAGATCTGTTTGCTTCTAAAACGAGATAGTACAAGTGCATGATTAAAAAAACCAGTTGGCCATGACAATTTATGCCATGAATGTGAAAGGATGCTGGCACACTTCTTCATGATTCAGGACAACCCTAAAGTGACAACCAATCAAACCCAAGAGACTCAAAATCTAATAAGTTACAGATATATCACAAATCAATGTCCACTGAAAAAGTTTTAATTGTGATTTTTTTTTTTAATTAAATGACTATTAAAAGAAGATTGGTCGAGCAAAGCAAAGACAAGTGGATGACAGGAAGAGCCTCCGCAACTTTATTCTCACATTGCTAATTGAGACTTCTCAAGTGTGCTCAAATATCAAAAGGTCCCTGCCTAAGTGCATTAAAATTTTGGATTGAATTGCAATCCCTCTACTCTTTAACTTGGTATCACAGTTAGTCCTGGACGCCTGATGATGTTGAGTTTGAGGGGGC
>JBAMIE010188450.1:0-12296 GCA_037177295.1 Kaempferia parviflora | reverse complement strand
TGGAAAAAATCATGGGTTTATAAGAGAAAGATATCTCCATTGGTATGAGGCCTTTTGGGTAGAGCCCAAGAGCAAAATCATGAGGGCTTAGGCCCAAAGTGGACAATATCATACCATTGTGGAGATATATTAAATTCTTTTGGACCTAACACTTACAACATCTTACTATAGAGATTTGATATGATCTCTAGATGTTTGAATTCAACGGCCATGATCTTCTCCTCTCTCACCAGCATCTCTGATCGAACGGTTGTCGTGTGGCGTCGTCAGGGTTTTTAAGGTTTACAATTCTCGACGGAACATGTCTTTATTTTCTTCGTGCTTCTTCGACTTCCTCTGGAGCCTTCTTGCACACCGACGATCTCCTAGCTTTCACCTCTTAGCCATAAGTTTCCTTCTCCGCTACCTTCTTTGCATCTTTGTATGGTTGATACTTCTTCCTCTGCAATTATCGGCCTCTGGTACACCACCATCTTGAATTTTAATGGAGGGGAGGTGGATCATATTGTCCTTACATATGAACTTCCTGATAATCATCATATCATCATCCCCTCCAACCATAATCGCTCTAATCTTCCTCCAGCCGGCTATATTACCTTATTCAAGGATTAATTCTTAGTCGGTCTTCATTTCCCTCTACACCTTTTCTTCTCTGAAGTTTGTAAATATTTTCACATTCCCCTACAACAGTTAGCTCCAAATTTCATTATGTTATTGTGTGGGGTTATTATGCTCTTCTATTGTACTGAATCCCCTTAAACCCTTAAAACTTTCACTATTTTTACTACCCAAAAAATCTGAGCCAGGGGTTTTCCTTTTGCAGGCTAGAGTGGGCGCGGTTTTTTTTTTTTTTATAAAATATCTTCTTCCAATAAAGGTTGGAAATCCCGCTACTTCTATATCTGATCGGACCCACCTGTCTCCTTCCTGATCAGCTGGCAGATGGAATTACCCCTTGTACCGGAGCTATGTGAATTCTGCTGGGAGTCGGTCTATCTTATGGCCTCCGATCAACTGGCCGACCTAAAATTCCACATTCATAAGCTGCTGCTAGAGGGTGTCTTGTATATCTTCGGGCTTAGCCCTATCTGAGCTAGACTATTCAACAGCTTCGGTAAGACATCCGACCTCCTTTTACTGTTCTATCTAACTGATTTCTTTTTCTCATTCTATAGCTAAAACCAAGTGGAAAGTTTGTATGGGAGACTCTGTAAAGTTGGATGATGATGAGCTAGAAGATTGCGCAAGTGAAGAGCTGGCCTACCACGGGCAGTTGTTGGTCAGCTCTACCAAGGAGCCAACCCATGAAGAGGCTACCAGTAGAGTCACTGGAACGATGCAACCGCTAAAACTGAGGAGATGCTACCTCCTAGGTCGTCCCTGGTACCAGTCCAAGTCCCCTCTTGCTTGGGAACTTCAGGAGAGCCTATGATCATACGCCGTAAGCGACACCGATTGGTTACTCCTAGGCCCCAACCTTCTGTCGAAGCACCCAAGCTTCGTCCTCTGTCTGAGCAAGGTGAGAGCTCGACGTCGACATCTCCCGAGTGAGAGGTCAACTTTCATGATCTCGGGCCTTCTGATTGGACATTGTCGGATCCTACAACGCCAATTGGGCCAATTACAATGCAAACCATTTCTTACTTACAACCCGTGTCGATGAACCCCCGAGGGTCAGCGAGAGGAGCTCTAAAATATCCTCCAAATCCAAATCTAAATCTAAATCAAAGGTAGGCTCGCCCGGCTCTGAGTCCACATCATCCTTCGATTGCCTTCTCAAGAGCAACTTTGACCCGCTCCTCCGCTTAGCTTTCCCCTAAGCACCTACTCAAAATACAAGGTCCACTAGCCCAGACTTTGAAGACTACATGGTACGTACCACTGAGTGCCCCCAGAGTAGTCGATTGATTGCTTCATCTAAGACGTCACTGGGTATGCTTTCTTTACTAAGAAAATTTTTTTCACTATGTTATACCTTGATCTCTTTTTTCGTCAATTTTGGGTGGTTGGTATGTCACTCTGCCAAAAGATGGCAGGGATAAATCGCAGCTATCGGGCTATGCAGGACTCTATCGGAGAAGTGGGAACTTCCTCTGCTCCCCTGACCTGCACCGTACGGACACAACTAATCTGAGGAGGGACATGGAGGTCCAAGGAGAGTTGCTGATAAGAACCAAAAAGCTCCTCCCAGACGACTACCATGGAAAGACTGCAAAAACAACTACAGCCAGCTGCCTCTCGCATTAAGTCCGCAAACACCCAAAAAGTTAGAACCATAGCAAACATGGACCGGAAGAATGTCAAAGCTTGAGCTCGAGCCCTCGTCGAGAAGCTTAAAGAAATGGAGGTCCTCCATGCATCCGAGCTGGCCTGAAAAATAGTCGAGCTAACAGCCAAAGATCTCCAGCTCGAGGAAAAATAGCAAACCCTGGAGGCTAAAGACGCTAAGTTGAGTGCTTAATCGGCCGAGCTGGCCAACTATAGTGAGAAGGAACCTGAGCATCTCGAAGCCTTTAGAGTAAAGTATCCACCCTCTCGGGAATTTAACACGATGCTCAGCCGGCACACTTCAAAAATGTTCGGCTATGGAACAGAAGGGGCTATGAAATAGCTGAGGGAGGGCGGCTATCTCACAGTGTAAGCCACAAGGAACCTTTTATGTAGGCAAAAGATTTTGGAGAATACTCCAGATGACGCCTTTTAGGACTTCGCTTAGGGCATTACTTAGAGATTTTGATGTTTGGGGATTTTCTCCCTTGGCGTTGCAAAAACTTTTAACACTCCTGTGTTGTTCCACTGTATATATTCTTCATATCTTTCTGCTTTTATCCTTCTTGTTATGTGTTATGTATTTATGTGCTTGACCAATTGTCGACTTGAGTAAGCATTGCTTCACTCGATTGGCAAGTTTTAACCTTGAAGCACCCACACGACACTCGATGCAGCTACCTCCTGATCAACCATGTTTTATAATAATCGATTAAACAAATCGAAGGGAAGGTAGCCGTCGACTATTTCTCCTTCGTCAAATGGGTGAGGTGTTCCTTTGATGTAATTGAACCTCTAACCAGCTGGTTGAAGGCCGCAGGAAAACCCGCTAAGGTGCAGGAGTCTTTCATGAACCTCTGATCTGAGAATCGAAGGGCACAGAAAAATTTGTTTATAATCTAGTGTTAAGGTACAAGAGTCTGGAATAAACCTCTTATCGTGAGATCCAAGGACACGAGAAACCTGCTTAATTATAACCTAACGTTAAGGCAGAGGAGTCTCTAATGAACCTCCGATTGGGGATCAGAGGGTACGGGAAAACCTGCTTATAACTTGGCACTAAGGCACAGAGTCTGGAATGAACCTCCGATCAAGAGATTAGAGGACACGGGAAAATTGACTTATAACCTGGCGCTAAGGCACAAGAGTCTGGAATGAACCTTCGATTAGTTGATCAGAGGGAACTGGAAAATTTGCTTATAACCTGACGCTAAAACATAGGAGTTTGGAATGAACATCCGATCATAGGATCGAAGGGCACGGGAAAACCCGTTTATAACTTGACGCTAAGGTATAAGAGTCTAAAATGAACCTCCGATCGGGGGATCAGAGGGCATGGGGAAACCCGCTTATAATCTGGCGTTAAGGCACAGGAGTCTGGAATGAACTTCCGATCGGGAGATCAGAGGGCATGGGAAAATCCTCTTATAACCTGCCACTAAGGTATGAGAGTCTGGAATGAACCTCCAATAGAGAGATTGGAGGGTATGGGAAAACCTGCTTATAACCTAGTGCTAAGGCACAGAAGTCTGGAATGAACATCTGATCCATGGATCGAAGGGCACGGGGAAACCCATTTATAACCTAGCGCTAGCACAAGAGTCCGGAATGAATCTCCGATCAGGGGATTGGAGGGCATGGGAAAATTCTCTTATAACCTAGTGTTATGGCACAAAAGTTTGGAATGAACCTCCGATCGAGGGACCCAAGGGTATGGGAGAACTCGCTTATAGCCTGGTGTTAAGACATAGGAGTCTGGAATGTACCTCCGGTCGAGGGATCGGAGGACACAGGGAAACCTGCTTATAATATGAAGCCAAGGCATAGGAGTTCAGAATGTTCCTCCGATTGGGTGATCAGAAGGCACGGGAAAACGTATTTATAACATGACGCTAAGACACAAGAGTCTGAAATTCAGATCGAGTGAGCTTAGCACGCCTGCACTTACATTGATCATAAATAATCAACAAGATATATAGAGGCATTACAAGCATACTCAAGCCCGATAGGGTTATAGATAATTCATACTCCACGACTAATTCAAGTTTTTCTCCAATGTCTTGAAGATAGTAGCTAGGAGTTAGAGGCGAGCTTCTCCACCACTTTATACGGTCTGCTTCATTGCGGATCCAACTTTTTAACATCCCCGACCGGCTTGATCTATTTCTAGACCATGTTGCCCACTTGAAAGAATCTGCGGATGACCCTCCAATTGTAGTTTTACTTCATCCATTGCTGGCATGCTACTAGCCGCACATCCGCTTTGTCTCTAGTTTCAATGATTAGATCGAGTTCCATGAGGCGCCGACCAGCATTGCCCTCATTGTACAACTGTCTCTGATTAGACTCCCAGCTGACTTCTATCGGGATGACCATTTCTCTACCATAAACAAGATGAAAGGGTGTTATATTTGTTCTTTCTCGAGGAGTAGTTCAGTAAGCCCACAACACTCTTGGCAGTTTGTCCATCCAACTTCCTCCAATATGATCCATCTTTATTTTTAATCTTTTGATGATTTCTATGTTGGTGACTTCCGCTTGGCCATTTCTTTACGGATAAGACATAGAGGTGAAGGCCTATAGAATGCCATAACTTTTGCACCACTCTCCAATTTTGCGACCTTGGAATTGTCTCCCATTATCCGAGACAGGGTAGTAGGGAATCCCGAATCGATATATAATATTTTGCCACAAGAACTTGATGATCATCCACTCAGTTATCTTTTCTAGGCCCTCGTCTTCCAGCCACTTGGAAAAATAATCCACTGCTACTAAAAGAAATTTTCTAAGCGGGGCCCATTGGGAAGGGTCCTACAATATCAATGCCCCATCCAGCTCTGTCTGTAGATCAATGTGAGCTATTAATAGTGTTTGCTCAACCAGTTTATCCAATGTCCAAGGAATCAAAGAGCCAGCCAATTTGGCTAACTCATCTGCCTTGGGATATTCGGCTCGGAGGATCTTTTATAATGTTACTTCTTGGAATCCCACTTTTAACTTCTCAAAAACCTCAAAGTACATCCTTAGCTGATCACTGTTGATCTTAAAGTTGCCTGATAGCTACTAAACCACCAACTAGGAATATGAGTGGATTAGAACTCGGGTGGCTCCTACGTGCTTCGCCGCTTGTAGACCGGCTATCGATGCTTCATATTCCGCTTCGTTATTGATGGCTCGGTAATCTAGTCAAATGGATAATTGTAGCCTATTTTCGTGAGGTGATACCATAAGGATTCTAATTTCACTACCTTGTTGAGTTGATGATCCATCCATGTAAATTTTCCAAGTTTCCTTTGTCTCGGGTTGTGTATCTCCTTTATGAAGTCGACTAAAGCTTGATCTTCAATGGTTGCACAGGGTTTATACTGTATGTCATACTCACTCAACTCCATGGTTCACTTGATCAATCTCCTAGATGCTTTATGATTGACGAGCACACAACCCAGGGTGTTGTTATTTAATACTATAATTGGATGAGAAAAGAAATACGGACGTAACCTCCGAGCGGCTAAGACTAGTCCATACGCCAACTTCTCGAGTGTGGTGTAACGATACTCGAGATTTTTTAATAAATGTCTTAGAAAGTACAGAGGTTGTTGTTCACTACCCTCCTGCTATACTAAAACCGATCCATTGCATTCTCAGTAGTAGACAAGTACACCCATAATGGTTCTCCTACTATTGGTTTGGCGAGTACAAGCAAAGTAGACAAGTAATCCTTTAGATCTTTTAATGCTTTGTCACACTCGGCGTCCCATTGAAACTTGGTGGCTCAGTGAAGTATCTTGAAGAAGGGTAGATTCTGATTGGACGACCTTGAGATGAATCATGACAAAGTCAGGATCCTCCTGGTTAACTGTTGTGCTTCCTTCATGTTGCGCGGTGGAGCCATATGCTGGAGAGCTTGTTGTTGGTGCAGTTTGCACTGATAGTCAAACTTAGATTTTGATGAATGACAAATAGGTTAAAGTTAGAGTCTGTGTGATCTAACAAGATTGTAGAGTTTGCAAGAAAAATTCCAGAGGTTTGAATCTAGCAACTATCCGGGATGTTCGACTCCTGGTGACATGATCCGGGATGTTCGACTCCCGGTGTCTTGATCCGAGACGTTCGACTCCAGGTGTCTTGATCCAGGATGATCGGCTCCCGGTGTCTGTGGTCCAGGATGTCCGATTCCCAGTGTGATGATCCAGGATGTCCAATTCCTAGTGTGGACGATCTGGATGCGCGAGTCTGGTGTGAGAGATCTGGATGTTCGATTCCGGTGTCAAAGTTCTGGATGTCTAATTCCAGAAGGTAAGTGAGGTAAGTCACTGGAGGAGAGTGACTAGTGAGGACGCGTTCCTGTTCGAAGGAACAAATTAAATAAGCGTCGAACCAACTTAGAACTATTTTGGGATTCTTATCTAAGTTTTTTTGACTAAGTTTTGGTCCTGGAAGGACGAAACTTAATTACTACCATTGTTTTATTGTACTAACTCTATTTTGCAGGATAGATAACCTCTAATATTATTTTGTAGGTCAAAAGAGGAGTTTTGACTACTGTGAACAGTGTTGGAGGCACCTTCAGAGGAGCTGAAGGCGCCTCCCAAGGAGCTTGCCAGGGGCGTTGGAGGTGTCGGGTGGAAGGCGCCTTCGGAGGGCGATGAAGGCCCCTTCCAAGTGATAAGCGAAGAATTTTTCAGCTCTTATCGACGCAGGCTGGTCGCTGTGCTGGAGGCGCCCTCCGAGGGGCTGAAGGCGCCCTCAGCACTGCTATTTAAGCAGCTCGAACTCAGCCTTCAAAGAGCACACTTCAAGAGATTCTCTACGCGTTATGCAGCTTCCCGATGCTCCGTAACTCTACTACAACTGATGTGCTGCCGCTCCGGACTTCCGACCGCTGCCGACAGCCGATACCAACTTCCGAGCTACTCCGAGTTTCATTTTACGAAGTTGGTAAAGTTTGTTTAAAGCACATTTCTGTAATTTATAATTTCGATTCTATAGTGGTTGCCCAACGAAAGTACTCTCATGTGCGGGCCTTCGAGTAGAAGTCGTTCAAGGCTCCGAACGAAGTAAACAATTGTATCATTTACTTTTCCGCTATGTTAATTTCTATTTTTTGAACAAACGATATTCACCCCCCTCTATCGTATTCATCGATCCTACAAGTGGTATCAGAGCAGGTTGCTCTGAATTGGCAAAACCGTCAATCAAGCCAGAGGGGGTAATTCTTTTTATTTTATTTTTGGTTTTCAGTTTTACGAAATAGATCAGAACTGGTATTATTGCCTTTTCTGATTAGTTTTTCTCGATCGAATCAGTTTTTTCTCGAAGTTGGTGCAGTACCACTCGAGCTTTCCTTTTTTTATTAATATACTCTTCCCGCACTACTAATCCAAGACTTAGTCTTCGAAATTCTCTGGGTTATTTCTTGTGTGCAAGTAATCAAATGGCTCAATCTGAAGGATACAGTATTGCACGTCCGATTCTATAGTGGTTGCCCAACGAAAGTACTCTCACGTGCAGGCCATCGAGTAGAAGTCATTCAAGGCTCCGAACGAAGTAAAACAATTGTGTCATTTATTTTTCCGCTGTGTTAATTTATATTTTTCGAACGAACGATATTTACCCCCCTCTATCGTATTCATCGATCCTACAAATGGTATCAGAGCAAGGTTGCTCTGAATTGGCGAAACCGTCAATCAAGCCAGAGGGGGTAATTCTTTTTATTTTCTTTTTGGTTTTCAGTTTTATGAAATAGATCAGAACTGGTATTATTACCTTTTCTGATTAGTTTTTCTTGACCGAATTGGTTTTTCTCGAAGTTGGTGCAACACCACTCGAGTTTTTCTTTTTTATTAATATTCTCTTCCCACACTACTAATCCAAAGACTTAGTCTTCGAAATTCTCTGGGTTATTTCTTGTGTGCAAGGAATCAAATGGCTTAATCTGAAGGTTACAGTACTGCACATCCTCGACTTTTCTCTGGAGATGATTTCCAATACTGGAAGAGGAGAATGGAGGTATACCTAAAGACGGACATCGACCAATAGTTCTTGGTCAAGCAAGGATACGAGATCCCAATAGACACAAAAACCAATCAACACAAGAAGCTAGAAGACTGGGACATGAACGAGAAGAAGAAAGCCCAAACTCAACACCTTGCAATGTGGGCTAACGAAAGAAGAGCTGAACTGAGTAGGACCCTTCAAAACCGCGAAAGAGCTGTGGGATAAATTGATTGAACTCCACGAAGGATCCTCCCAATCCAAGGTAACTAAATAAGACTTACTATTAAATTCACTTTTTAATATAAAAATACAGGAAGGAGAATCAGCCAATCAGCTACATGCAAGAATCCAGGACATCCTAAATGGGTTGCACATGATTGGACACCAACTGGAGAACCGGGACATCGTAAGGTATGTTTTAAATGCTTTCCCTCGAAATACATTGTGGGCATCAATTGTGGATGCTTATAAAATTTTGAAGGATTTATCAAAAGTTAAATTAGATGAGTTATTTTGTGAATTAATATTGCATAAACAGACTAATGCCTCGAAGACCGAGAAAGGTATTGCTTTTCTTGCAGGTTCAGCGAAAAAGAATAGAACTAGAAGTCAAACCAAGGAGGAACCTGAATCTGAGTCAGATCTAGACTCAGACCAGAAGGAGCAGCTTATTAACATGGTAAGGAGGATGTTCACCAAAAGGAAGAATAGCTTCACCAAACAAGACATCAAAAACATCTCCAAAACATCCTCCAGCAATCCAAAGATAAACATCACCTGCTACCATAGCAACAAGAAGGGACACTTCAAGCATGAATGTCCTAACGAAGAAAAGGCAAAGAAGACAAAGCATAAGAAGATACTCAAAGCAACCTGAGACAACTTATCCGCAAATGATTCAGAAGCTGAGGATCCAAACCAAACCAGCTACCTAGCACTGATGGCGATTGGATACGAGTCAGATCAGGACGAATCAAAATTTAGTTTTGAACAACCAGTTGGGGTAAACTCTGACTTTGCTAGTAATTTCTTTAAAATTATGTCATGTTTAAATAAAAAATTAGTTAAAACTGAGGAGCACACTAAACTCCTTCTTGAGGAAGATAACCTCCTCAAGGAACAACTGAGTTTGAATTCATCAGCTAAGATTCTTCAAAATGAAAACTCAACTCAAGTTGAAAGACTTGAGAAAGAGAATTTTATTTTAAAAAATCAAGTTGAAGAATTAAAAACTCAGTTGGAAAAGTTTACTTCAGGGACCAAGTATCTAAATATAATGCTTGGATCCTAAAGAGTTGTGCACAACAAGTCCGGACTCGGATATAATTCAAAATCTAACTTTAAATCATTTTTAACAATAACTGCAAATAAAAACGATAATCAAGCTTGGGTACCTTGACCACGCTAGTAGGACTCAATCAATTCTACATACCTAAAGACCAAATTCACTATATATCAACTAAATCAAAGTTCAAATCAAACTACAAAGCCAACAGACATAAACCTAAAAAGGTCACAAATTTAGGAGGCTCCAAATTAGCTGGCACCTCAAGAACTTGAACCTTACCCATAAGGGTAATTAGGATTAGGCTAAATAGGGCTAAATTTAACTTGACAAATAATATTCAAACTTGAATCTAACCTAAGTTAAATCAATCCCTAAAAATTAATCAAGTTTATTTCACAAAATTATAGGATACCTATGTCTGATAACTTAGACTAAGTGAGATGACTAAGGGAACTAAATCAAACCAAACCAAAACTAAATTAACCAAGTCAAATCAAACCAAACCAAAACCAATCATTTCAAAATTTATTTTTTGAAAACTTAGTTTCTCAAAATTTAGTCTTTCAAAATCTAGTTTTCAAAAACTTAGTTTTTTAAAATTCAAGTTTTTTAAAATCTATTTTTTAAAACTTATTTTTTCAAAATTCAAGTTTTCAAAATCTATTAAAAAAAAACTTAGTTTTTCAAAATTCAAGTTTTTCAAAATCTATTTTTCAAAAACTTAGTTTTTCAAAATTTAAGTTTTTCAATTTTTTTTTAAAATTACTTTTTCAAAATTAAAACTTAATTTTTTAAAATTAAACAAAATTAATTTTTTCTCAATTTTTTTTTTCAAAATTATTAAAAAAAAATAGAGCCTTTCAACGCATCGAAGGCGCCTTCAGCAGTGCTGAAAGCGCCTTCAACGTGATTTATTTGCCGAACATAAGCTGAATTTTGTTCGGCCGAATCTCTCCTCCAAGACGCCTTCTCCCGTGATTTGCTCTAGTTTTTCACCCCTTTGACTTGTCGATCTCTTTTCTTTCTACTATGGATGTTGGTTAATCCCTAATCTTACTTCCTTAAAGATTATTTCGTGTTCATTGTGATTATTTATGATTATTTCAATTCATTATGCTATACTGTTGTAAAACTTTAGGGATATTCCTGCTCAGGATCCAGTATCCCATGTTAAGCCTATTTTCCCCTCTGAGCAGCATAGGATCCTTTTCTCATCACGCACATATGAGCCCATTAGGACCCGTTACCTAGATCAGACCTTCTTTAGATGGTTTTGCCCTTCCACTATAGAGGTTATCAATTGCTATCGACTTGGCAGAATAGTGTATTGTAACCAAGCAGTAGACTTAGAATTCTGCAAACAATTCTATAACAAGCTAGAAAGGTTTGATGCTACTACTTACACTACGAGAGTAGCTGGGAGAGACATACCCTTCTCTCCCTCCCTTTTACAAGACTCCCTTGATTTCAGACCATCCATCTGTCCATTCCTGTGTTACCCTAGTAGGGATCAACCATATGGTGATCCCTATGCCCACATTACCTTGGATACCATCTTTATGTATTTCTTTGGGTAGGAGAGAGATCCTCAATTGACTGACTTCAAATCTCTCTCACTTAGGGTCCAGGACTATGTACTATACCGCGTCCTTACTGCTTGCATCCTACCTATATCATCTAGAGATGTCACTACCATGCGACCATCTCATTCATTCTTTCTTTATGCATTATGACAGAGGCTAGACATAGACATCTCCTTTCATATGTATTATAATATTATCCATGCAGCCCATACAGTGACTAGGAAGAAGGTGCATATGTCTTACTGACACATTCTTACCTACATCTTCTCCACCCTAGGCATAGAGATGTCTCCAGATTCCCTCACCCCACTGAATGATTATCTTCAGCTACGTCAATGTCACTTAGCCCTAGCCCATGTTATAGTCACTACTCAAGGGGAGCTAGCCTGGCGACGAGGGGGACCTTTAGCTATTGTTCAAGAGGAGGCTCCACCGGCAGATGAGCAGGAGGCTCCACCTGCAGTTGAGTAGGAGGCTCCACCTGCAGACAGACAGGATGCTCCACCTGCTCCCACAGATTCTCCTATCCAGTTTCCTTCTAACACCTTTACACAGACAGAGGACCTACCTGTGTTCACTTTTGAGGTGTTGACTAGACCCTCTACATCCTCTTCACTACACGACCGCATTACTCGATTGGAGGAGTATTCTGCTCGGATCGAGCAGCACATTGTGGAGGGATTTACTGCTATCCGTGGTCATGTAGATGCCAGATTCTCCCAGATTGAAGGGCAGTTACAGGACATACTCCAGGCTATGCATAAGATTCCTTTTCCTCCACCACCACCTCCCACTCACTAGTTTATCCACTTGTTTGGCATTGTATATATTACTTGATGTTTACTTTTTATTTATCAGTCATACATTTTGCTATTCCATTGGAATGTGCTTAATAGAATAGATGAACTTAGTTTTCTTTTTCATTTATTTTTGTTTATATTTTTTTAAAAATTTTAGGCAAAATTTGTTTTTGAAAATTCTCAATTTCCTAGATTTTAAATTGATTACTCCTTGGACTTAGCTTAGGCCTGAACCCTAGAAATCATGATCCTATAGATTTAGGTATCCAACATCTCACAAGCACACTAGATCTACTTTGCTTGTGTATTCCAAACCTAGAACGGTGTGAGATGCTTAGGGTTTTGCCTGGACTTAAGAAT
>JBAMIE010188442.1:0-12297 GCA_037177295.1 Kaempferia parviflora | reverse complement strand
TCACAGCATAAAATGACAAGAGATATTCTATTCTGGTATATTTTGTCTACAGCATGACATACGCAGATGATAGCAACTGAAATATTATTCAATTGTCTACTTTCCCAATTTTGATCGGTTGTACAATGCAACCTAACTACTAGGTGATAGGTAGGCATTCTTGACATGAAAAAAAAAACAATAATGATGATCAAACGCTTGTCTAAACAACATCATGACAAAGAATATAAAATGATTGTACGAAATACAAAAAAAAATAATGGACCCTACTAACCCTGTGTTTGGATGAGGTGAGGAAGAGTTTATTAATGGAAGGGAAAGGGAGGGAAGGGAAAAGGAGGGCTTGTTTGGTAGGGAGGGAAGGATGGTTGGGAAGGAAATGGAGAAGAATAATATTAAAAATATAAAATTACAAAAATATCCATTTAAAAAAATAAACTTACCTATGAATAGGGATAAAATAGAAATAAATCCTTCTTCCCCTTCCTTACACCCCAATTTGGGGTGTAAGGAATCTCGCTTATTCCTGAGCATGCAAGGGTAAACTTTACCCTTCTCTCCCCTTCCCTTTCATTACTCACCCTCTCCCAAACAAGGTTAAACATTATCCTTCCTCTTATTTTCCTTTCCATTCCTTTCCTTCACCCCTTCCCAAACACAGGGTAACACGTGGACATTGATTAGGGTAAAAATAACATGAAAGTATTTTTTTTAATATTATCAAAGAGCAGTCTACCTTAAACACTACTAGGAATATAATGATTAGCGATTGAAATTTTGATCACTAATCTATCGCTAAATATATTTTGTGATTGATTAGTGGTAGAAATATCGAGTACGTCGCCACAATTTCCATCACGAATCCATTTAATGATGGAATTTTGAATTTCATTGCTAAAATTAAAAATAAATTTTCATCTAATTTTAGCAAAAGCTTTGACATACTAAAATCGATTCAAACCCTATAGTACATTATAAATCTAACAACATTCAACATTCATCACAAATCACAAACACAACATTCAACATTCAATACAACAACATTCAAAAAAAATGCAACATTCAAATACACTTATCCATCACAAAAAATAATCAAATGATTCTAGTTTCATCTCATCATATCTAGGGGTAACAATAGGTAGGATTTTGGTTGGATTTTATATTCTCCGTACCTATCCCTATATATTATATACATCCTCATACTTATCTTTATATTATCGGGTATTTAACTTTCATCCCATCCTCATCCTCATATCTATTGAAAGATCAAGTATCCATATCATATCCATCATCTTATACTATCTATAATTCTCTTTTTTAGGAAAACAAATATTTTAATGAACTAATGAATATTTATTAAATTCTTAAAGAATAACATTGAATGAGGATAACAAGAAAAAGAAATATCCCATGAGAGAAGAGTTACTATATCTCTTATTGAACACAAGATACATTCAGGCAATGACTTAACGAGAAGTTACATTCAAGCAACAACTTAACGGGAAGTTCATTGAAAATAGAATTGATCTTGTGATGTCCGGTGCTTTATTTCCTTGTGATTGTATAAGATATTGTAAATAAATAATAAGTGTTAAATAAGAAATAACTTTGTAGAATTTTATGAGATTTTTTTTTTAAAAAATTGGGATTTAAACTGAATTCATATGACATGTTTAAGTGGATAAATCTATTAGACTTAGAGAAAGCCTGTTTGGAAGATCACTTAAGTGGGAGTTGATTAATTTCATTAACCCTAATGTTATACTTAATTAACCTAGGTATAAATACGAAAACCTAAGTTTTCATTCTCCAGCGTCCTCATTTCTCCCGATCCTTCATCCTCCCCAACCTGATGCCGCCAACCTCGCTGCAAGAAGTCTAGACGGCAAGACTTTCAAATGACAAAAGAAAAGTGAAACAGCTTATCACTTTTGGGGAAACAACCCAGCTATCATTATTATACTAAATTGATATCTCTAATTTATTGTATACCAAAGTTACATAAAGCAAGGTTAGGAGGGGTAGAAAACGGATAATCAAGGTGAAGCCACAACAGAACAGTCCAGGCAAATATAAAAGGGTTACCATTCATGTTTTCATGCAAATCTGTGTACCCATTGCATCCTTTATAGTTGTTACACTACCTCAGTTATTGAAATGAAAACAACCTATTGATAACAACTCCACAATTTTATCTTCACCGTATGCATCTGCCACTATATTTAATAGCCAAACCGCATGCTTCACATATTAATGAAATGAACCTGTAGATTAGAATTACTCCCCATATCTAAGCATTCCATGCAACTTAACAGTGCAAAGAAAATCATCATGCATCACACGTTGATTCAAGGTATCATATTAACAGAAAATATTTTCTAAAAAGAAATATAACATGCAGACTTAAAGAAACAGAGTTGATTTAGTATGAAAATTCATATCCATCCACCGTATCAGAAATCGAAACTAAGGTAAAAGAAATCCCCAACAAAGGTTCGCATCTCCTTCGTGTTATGTAAAACCAACTCAAACACTTTTATTGTTTAATTTCCCCAATTTTACGGAACCGTGTGTGTAATGTTCAACTCATCTCCACGGTCACCTTGCTTCCAAGTCCTTTTTTTCGTTTTCAGAATCTTCCTCGGTACCTGCATTTAATAGATTAACTTATGAGTCTGTAACCCAGTAAGTGCCTTTATATTTATATAAAAATAATTGCAGCATCATAACTCAACTTCTGTGACATTTACTCAGGATTTCTACTGTGCAGGTTCTCACTTCTACAACGATTGTACCAATTTTATACAGGGAAGGAAACAAATAATTTAGAACAAAAGAAACCATTATAGCAAGGAGTATTCATTTTCTTTTTCAACATACTAGGCATGTGCAATGATGGTAAACCCCTTTTTGAGCACAGTCCATTCATTTCATTTTAAAATCTGTCTAACAGTCCTTCACCATTCATGTTTGGAGGAGCCCTCCCTGGAGCTCATCCCAAGGCACTCCCCCGTACGATTACCATCCATACCCATTATTTGGTTAATAAAACAATAACATACAGTAAACCTTTTATCTGTTGCATTCACGTTCGAAAGGAAGCATGCTGAAACATTCATATCATGGTAAATAAATAAGAAAGACATACAGGAGACTAAGATAAACATTTACTCATTGCATTCCAGTAATTCCCCAAAACCCCTTTATCAATCCTACACTACAGATAGTATCACACGCCTAAACATAAGGAGGTTCTGTACATGAACGTAGGTTCACCTTCTTCCAACCAATTCCTTTGGTCATCATCCCTGTGCAGGTTCCAGATCTCCTCAGCTCCCACCGGCCAATAACCCTTCTTGGATTAACCTTCACCCTCTTCTTGATTTACCTTTCTTCCAGGTTATTTCACCGACCCCAACCAAAACGGAATAGCTTAAGTAAACCGATACCCTATTTTCTGAGATTCCCTTAAACTAAACTATGAAAAGCATCTTAGAAACAAGGAAAAACACACCCCAACGAACCCAAATCCCTGCCGAGCACTTACCCCTTGGCCCAATTCTCTTGCCATTTCTGTGAATCCTATCCCAGGCAAGAACAAAACTAAGTTATTCATCCCAACATCAAAGTCGAAGGCAACCATCCCTATCTAAAGAGAAAGGTACTTACCTTCTCCCGACGTAGCTGAAGTTCTAGCCCGCCGATACAGCCTCCGATGGTGGGTAAGCACCACACCCTAAGTTCGATTCCGTGCTCCCTCCTGCGTGGTTGAGGACGGAATGGCCAGGATCCACAACCTCCTGAGCTCGCGTCGCCGTCGTCGCTGAGGAGAAAAGGAATGGAAGTCGGCGCAAGTAAGGGAAAAGAATCGGGCGATTAGGAAAAAGAGCCGTTCTTTAAGAGAATTACCTAGGTTACTTAATTATACCTGGCCTAATTAATTCCTCCTCCCTCCTTGATTAATTTGATCCCTAATTTATTTATTTCAATTACATCCTTTATCCTTCTAAATTATTATATTCTAATTATTTTTTTTAAACTTCCCTATTATGCGGACCTTACAACTCTCCCCTACTAAAAAAAAAATTCGGTCACGAAATTTACTTACTTAATTGCTCCAGATAGCGGTTGCACATGTCCTCTTCAGCCTCCCAAGTAACCTTCTCTACTAGTTGGTTTTTCCATAACACTTTTACCAAATCTCATCACTCCTTTCATCGGTGAAACTTTCAGGAAAACATTATCTCACACTTCAAACTCTAACTCCCTTCGCCGCTGGTCAGCATAACTCTTTTGACGACTCTGCGCTGTACGCATTCTGTCTTGTATCTTAGTTACCAAACTTACAGTATATGTCAAGATATCTGGACCCAATACTGCTCTTTGCCTACCTCATCCCAGTGTAGCGGTGTTCTACATTTCCTCCCATACAAAGCTTCGTACGGAGCCATTCCGATAGTAGCTTGGTAACTATTATTATATGTAAATTCCACTAGAGGCAACTTTAACTCCCAGTTCCCGTTAAAGTCAATTATACAGGCTCGCAGCATATCCTCCAGAATTTGGTTGACTCTTTCTGATTGGCCATCCGTCTGAGGGTAGAAAGCGGTACTGAAAGTGAGCTTAGTTCCCAAACCCCGGTGTAAGCTGTCCCAAAATCTTGAAGTAAATTTTGGGTCTCTGTCAGACACAATGCGAGTCGGTATCCCATGTAACCGAACAATCTCCCATATATACAACTCTGCATACTATGTCATATTATAAGTAGTCTTTACTGGTAGAAAATATGCAGTCTTGGTCAGTCGATCCACTATCACCCATATTGCATTTGATCCTCTTGGGGTGATCGGAAGCCCCACTATGAAATCCATAGCTATCTCGTCCCACTTCCAAGTGGGTATCAGAAGGGGTTCTAACAAGTCCGTCGGTCTCTGATGTTCTGCCTTCACCTGTTGACACGTGAGGCACTCATGGACCATTTTAACTATATCCTTTTTCATACCTGGCCACAAATATAATGTTTTCAAATCTCTGTACATCTTTATACTCCCAGGATGAACGAAGTTGGGAGTCGTATGTGCTTCATTCATTAGGCTCTTTCTGAGATTACCATTATTAGGCACTCATATGCGACCCTTGTATCGCACTATCCCCTCCACCGTTGGATACGTGGGTCGACCCCTAACTTCTTTCATGCGCTTCCACTCTATCAATTACAGATCTGTTGCTTGTCCTTTCTGAATTTGCTTCATTAAATTTGATTCGATCACCATTGTCAACGGCTAGTCTGCTCATTCGGTCTTAGTACCTCTAAATTCAATTGTTGAAATTCTGTTATTAACTGTTGTTGAACTGTCAACTGCATTAGCATCCTAGATTTGCAACTTAAAGCGTCGGCCACCACATTTAACTTTCCTGGGTGGTAACTAATGTCACAGTCATAATCTTTTATCTGTTCCAACCAACGTCTTTGTCTCATATTCAGTTCCTTCTGTGTGAAGAAATATTTCAGACTTTTATGATCAGTAAAAATCTCACATCGTTCCCCATATAAATAATGTCGCCAGATCTTCAGGGCAAACACCACTGCTGCTAACTCCAAATCATGGGTGGGGTAACGTTGTTCGTGCACCTTCAACTGCCGGGACGCATATGCAATTACTTTCCCCTTCTGTATCAATACAGCTCCCAACCCATATTTGGATGCATCCGTATACACCACGAATTGCCCCGTACTGCTTGGAATGGAAAGCACTGGAGCTGTCATCAACCGTTCCTTCAACTCCCTAAAACTTACTTCACACTGATCTGTCCACTCATAACGTACCCCTTTTTTAGTCAAAGAAGTCATCGACAAAGCAATTCGAGAAAAGTTATGTATAAATCTTCGGTAATATCCGGCCAACCCCAGGAAACTTTGAATTTCGGTAACATTTCTTGGTGTGGCCCAGTTTCTGATCGCTTCTACCTTTGCTGGATCCATCTCTATTCCTTTTTCTGAGATAATATGTCCGAGAAATGCAACCTGCTTAAGCCAGAATTCACATTTACTGAACTTCGCGTATAAGCATTTGTCTTTCAAAGTCTGAAGCACTACCGTTAAATACTGCTGATGCTCTGCTTGACTACGCGAGTATACCAGTATATCATCAATAAAGACAATCACGAATCGATCCAGATATTGCTGAAAGATTCGATTCATCAAGTCCATAAAAACTGCTCGAGCATTAGTAAGTCCAAAGGGCATGACCAGGAACTCATAATGACCATAACGAGTCCGGAATGTAGTTTTTTGGACGTCGCCCTCTTTCACCTTCAGTTGATGATATCCTGATCTCAGGTCAATTTTTGAAAATACCACTGCACCTTGTAATTGATCAAACAGGTCGTCAATCCTGGGCAGAGGGTACTTATTCTTGACTGTCACTCGATTCAATTCCCGATAGTCAATACATAATCGCATTGTTCCATCCTTTTTGTGAATAAATAGCACCGGGGCCCCCACGGGGACACACTCGGTTGGATAAAACACTTATCGAGTAATTCATGTATCTATTCCTTTAATTCCTTCATCTCTGTGGGGGCAAATCGATATGGGGTTTTAGATACCGGTTTGGTTCCTGGTACTAATTCAATCCCGAACTCCACCTCTTGCTTGGGAGGCAGACCCGAGATATCCTTGGGAAACACCTCTGGAAAATTCCGTGCTACCTCGACCTCAGCTAATCCCGGTTTAATGGTCTCCGGGGTTACTAAGACATGGATTAGGTAACCCTCACACCCTTTCCTCATCATTTTCTGAGCCCTGCAAGCTATAATAATACACGGTAATCCAGGCTTCATATTAGCGTTGAAATCAATAGTATCTCCCTCTGGCATTCTCAGCTTTACAGTCCGCAATTTGCAATTAATAACTACTTCATGTCGGCTTAACCAATCCATTCCAAGGATCGCATCAAATTCTACCATACTCAGGACTATAAGTTCGACGTTCACCACCCGATCTTGTATCATCAACCTGCAATTCTTTACTATGTTGCTACTATGTAATTCCTCTCCTGAGGGCAGTGTGATATTAAATCATATATTCATGTTTTCAGGTACAACATCCCACTTAGTAACATACTTTGCGGAAATAAAAGAATGTGTAGCTCTAGAGTCTATTAATACCTGTGCGAGCTGATTGTTGATAGTTATCATACCTGTAATGATAGCAGAATCCAAGTCCACTTGCTCCTGGGTCAGTGCAAAGATCCTTCCCTTAATCGGTTCCTTCAGCTGTGGGCATTCCTTGGCATAATGTCCAGTCTTCTTACACAAGTAGCAGGTATTCGAACCCATCAAACACTGTCCCGTATGAACCTTGCCGCATTTAGGACACAATACCTTGTTGTCCGGTGTCCGGGTAGGCACTCCAGCTGCAAACACTCCCTGTGGTAGCTGCAAATGCTGTGGGGCACTGTAATACTGTTTCCCTCCTGTGGGAACAGCCCTCTTCCTACTTGTCCCTGGTTGTTCTCTCCCTAGGTAGCTGGTTCTCTTGTTCTATGCCTCTTTCATCATTTCCATCCTATCTCTTTCTGACATCAAGGCCTGATCCACAACTTCTCTGAAGGTGGTGACCAGGCTCAGTCTCACATCGTGGCGAATATCAGCTCGTAATCCATCAACAAAGTGCTTCAATTCCTCTTGCGACTCTCCAGCGATAAATGGCACAAAATAACGTCTTCTTTCAAACTTTTTAACATATTCCGCCACAGACAAATCTCCCTGTCGCAGCTTCAAAAACTCCATTGCTAACTTAGTCCTGTTATCAACAGTGAAATACTTTTCATAAAATACCTCTTTGAATCCTGTCCAGGTTAGAGTAGCCAAGTTTACTGCAGCTCGTGTACCCTCCCACCAGATGCATGCATCAGCTCGCAACATGAAAACTGCGCATCTAACTTTGTCTGCATCAGTAAGTTGCATAAAAGTCGTAGATCCTCTCCAACGACCTAATCCACTCCTCTGCGATCATCGAATCTGTGGTGCCCCTGAACTCGGTGGGTCCTAGCTCCTTGAACTGCTTGTATATGGGATTAGCGATAGGAGTGGAGCGGCTAAGAATACTTTCAGTTGCCCTAGCCCCGAACAACTGTTGAATCTGCTCTACATTGATTCGGTTCTGTTCTTGCAGTAATGTTGTGAGTTCTAATAAGAACTGACAATTCTGCCATCCCACCTCGCCAACATTTCTCATGGAAGTCATAATCTGTAAAATCAAAATATTATTATACTATCTTATAGGCATTCATAACCATAATCAAGTTCATATCCACAATTTATCTACAACAATTAGGTTAATTAAATCTTACAGACTTGAAGGCAAAAGTGTCCGATTCCTCGATGAGTTCACATACACACACTGTCCCTATAAAGTTTTTGCTCTGATACCAACTGAGGGAACTTATCACTTTTAGGTAAATAACCCAGCTATCATTATTATACTAAACTGAAATCTCTAATTTATTGTAACCAAAGTTACCTAAAGCAAGGTTAGAAGGGGTAGAAAATGGATAATCACGGTGAAGCCACAACAGAATAGTTCAGGCAATTATAATAGTCATACCCTTCATAAACTCATGCAAATCTGTGTAACTCCACAATTGATAGCAACTCCACAATTTTATCTTCACCGTATACATCTACCATTATCGTTAATATCCAAGCAGCATGCTTCACATATTAATAAAGTGAACCCATAAATTAGAATTACTCCCCATATCTAAGCATTTCAGGCAACTTAACAGAGCAAAGAAAAACATCATGCATCACACATTGATTCAAGGTATCATAATAACAGAAATTTATCTTCTATGAAAGAGTGTATCGGGCAATCTTAAAGAAACAGAGTTGATTTAGTATGAAAATTCATATCCATCCACCGTATTAGAAATCGAAACTAAGATAAAAGAATCTCCAACAAAGGTTCGCATCTCCGTCGCGTTATGTAAAACCAACTCAAACACTTTTATTGTTTAGTTTCCCAAATTTTACGGAACCGTGTGTGTAGTGTCCAACTCATCTCCACGGTGACCTTGCTTCCAAGTCCCCTTTTTCGTTTTCAGAATTTTCCTCGGTACCTGCATTTAATAAATTAACATATGAATCCGTAACCCAGTAAGTGCCTTTATATTTAGATAAAAACAATTGCAGCATCATAACTCAACTTCTGTGACCTTTACTCAGGATTTCTATTGTGTAGGTTCTCACTTCTATCACGAGTGTACCAATTTTATACAGGGAAGAAAAACAAATAACCCAGAACAAAAAGAAACCATTATGGCAAGGAGTATTCATTTTCTTTTTCAAAATACTAGGCATTGTGCAATGATGGTAAACTCATTTAGAGCACAGTCCATTCACATCATTTTAAGATCTGTCCAATCATTTCTCAACCTTCATATTTGGAGAAGTCCTCCCTGGAGCTCATCCCAAGGCACTCCCTCTGTACGGTTACCATCCAAGCCCATCTTTTAATTAAAAGAATCTTAACTTACAGTAAACTTTAAATCCGTAGCATTCACATTCATAAGAAGACATACAAAATCAATCCCTTCATTGTTAGCAAATAAGAAAATCAAACAGGAGTTTATACTAAGACGTTAACTTACAGTGAACCTTATATCCATAGCATTCTCATTCATAGAAGATATACAGAAACAATCATATCATTGTTAGCAAGTAAAAAAAAAAACAAACAGGAGTTCATACTAAGAATCTAATCGATAAATTCCAATATACCACCAAGACCCCTTACCAAACTTACATTAAAGGTAGCAACGCAAGCCTAACCCAAGGAGTTCTGTACATGAATATAGGTACTCCATCTGTCAACCAAATTCCTACAAAAATTATCTCTGTGCAAATTACCTTCCCCATCCTTGCATATACCCTTCTTTGTTTAACGCTCCGGCATGATATCAATCGAGGGAGGAGCGAGACCCAACCAAAACAGAACAGAACATGCATTACAGATAGCATCAATTCCAGGATTTACTCAATTCGAGCTAGGGAAAGCATCTTTGAAACAAGGAAACCCATCCCAAAGAAATCAACACAAACCGTGTGCCTACCCCCTTAGCCCAAATCTCTCAACAATTCCAGGAATCTTATCCGATAGCAAGAATGAAACCAAGACATTCTTCTCAATCGTCACAGTCGAAGGCAATCATCCGTATCTAAAGAGAAAGGTACTTACCTTCTCCCGACCTAGCTGAAGTTCTAGCCCGCCGATACAGCCTCCGATGGTGGTTAAGCACCTCACCCTAAGTTCGATTCCGTGCTCCCTCCTTCGTGGTTGAGGACGGGATGACCAGGATCCACAACCTCCAGAGCTCGCGCCGCCGTCATCGCTGAGGAGAAAAGGAACGGAAGTCGGCACAAGGGAAAAGAATCGGGTGATTAGGAAAAAGAGCCGGTACTTTAAGATGATTCCCTATGTTACTTAATTATATCTTGACCTAATTAATTCCTCCTTGATTAATTTGATTCCTGATTTATTTATTTCAATTACATTCTTTATCCTTCTAAATTATTATATTCTAATTATTTTTTTTTTTTAACTTCCCTGTTATGCGGACCTTACAGAACTGGAATATTATGGATTACCTTTCTCTCGGACTGAAGATGGGAAAAACTATCAACGAGATTTTGGAGGTCAAAGTTTGAAATATGGAAAAGGTTTGTAACTTAACACACATGATTATGGTTAAAATTCTCGACGCTTTTAGTGCCTAGTAGTAACTAATATTCTATTGCATTGGTTGGAATATCAATAGGTGGCCAGGCATATCGTTGTTCATGTGCTGCGTATTGAACTGATCATGAGTTGTTGCACACACTATATAGTCACGAGGTGAAGCATAATACTCAGTTTTTTGTTGAATACTTTGCTTTGGATCTTATCATGGATAAGGATGGTAAGTTTTTCTTTTCTTGTTAAGATTCCCCTAAAATATATTAATTTGGACAATTTTTGCCTTTTAATTTCTTACTATGTATTGGTAGACATTTTCCATGCCCTCTTTGTACTTTTGTTCGGGAACTTAAATTAACACTACTAATGCATATTACTGTAGTTCTGAATTCCTTCTTTAATAACTCTGATCAACTCTAGTGAATGGATCTTCCTACACATATTTTATATTTTCATCTAATTTCATGTTTGGAATACATCATAATGGCTATAAAGTCCTAGCTACTTGGGTGGTTATAAAGAATTTTAATAGACGACTAGTGTTACAATTGTTATCAAATACTTGTATTTTTGGACCTGAGCATTTAATCATTTGAGTACATCTTTATTTTAATTAATTTTTTTATTAATATTTTACAGATGACACGTTGATGGATGTTAATAGGCTACCTTAATCAGATGTTGTGCTATAAAGAAGAATTCAAGCATGGATCAATTAGGAAATTATATATATGTTGTGCTTTGAAACAAATTACAATTTTGTATATTTTAAATATTTGAATAGATAAGGATGTAGTTGCTTATATAAATATTTTGTTCAAAAAAATGACTTGTTCCAGATTTCATATTTTATTAGTAATGTCATCTTTAATATAATGACAAATTCATCTAAAAAATTATTTTAAATTTCATCACAATTAAAAATATTTTTTAATGAGGGTAGTTAATGATTTAATGAGGTGTAATTTTATTATTACATCAATTTTTAGTGAGGGTTAAATGATGATATAATGAGGAGATGTAGTCATTAAAATATTATTTAATGAGGGGTAAATGGTCGTATAATGATGACTTTCTTATCATTTAAATTAATTTAATGACGCCATAATTGTTGGTGCAAGTTGCACCATAATCGAACATGAGTTTTGATGTTGTCAAAGGTTCAAGTTATGTTTTAGTAAGATCTGATGAGCTGCTTGAGTATGCTAGCTGTTTACTCAATTAGGAAAGCCCAGTTGTAGCTAGGCAGGAAGACTTACCAATCGTGGAAGTCAGGCAGGAAGCCCAAGTGGGTCGCGGGACGGTAGAAAGTTCAGATAGATCGAGCACCCGATATCTGGCAGAGGAAGCTTGGTAAGCCTATCCGGTGCAAAGCATGAAAGTTCAAACAGGCCAACAAGACCAGATGTTTGGCAGGTAAGGTTGAGATAAACAACTGGAGTGGAGCGACAGAAAGGTCGTGTCCCTGAGAGGGACAACCTGTTGGGATGTATACTGAAAGCCTAGCCTTTTGTATAGATATCTTTATTTTGAAATAAGAATCACATGATCATTAC
>JBAMIE010188416.1:0-12299 GCA_037177295.1 Kaempferia parviflora | reverse complement strand
CAAATCTAAGGTTGGAAAGTTGGGATTTGACCATAAATCTTGTGTATCAATCATCCGAAGCAATGAAACCCACACATGAGACACATCTCTTACCCTGAATCACTTTCGTTGCTATCTTATCTACTTGTAATAACTTGTAGACCAAACAACCCAAAAACCCACTTCATGATTAATCTAGATATTCCATAAGAGTAGACTATCTAGTGCTTGAAATCACACTTCCCTGTGGATACGATAATCTTATATATTACTTCGATATTCCCATATACTTATGGGTGTATCAGTGAGTATACTAGTGCAAGTGATCTTTGGAAGAAGATTATTGCACTTCATGAGAGGCCTACACAAGGACATGGAGAGGAGGAGCCCAAGGAGTCGAGCTCGTGAGTCCAAGAGAAGGATGAATCGGAAGTTGAAACGGAGTCAACATTCGGTGAAGATGAAGAAGTGAGAGAGTCCACCTCTTCGAAGGAGGAAGATGTGGAAGCATCCATGTCATCAAGGAAGGAGGAGATGGAGCCATCTACATCTTCAAGTGAGGAAGATTGGGGAATGTCAACATCACCGAGGGAAGAATAGGAGGAAAGTCAACCCTCAACCTCGAGCACCAAGAAAAGCACAAAAGCCCACATCAAATGTTTTGAGTGTGTTAAGATGGGGCACTACAAGAGTAGGTGTCCATTGCTCAAGAAGGTAAAAGAGGTAAACCCTAAACTCAAGTCAATTAGTTTTGAATCTAACATGAGTTGTAGGGAAAAGAAGGATAAGAAGCACATTAGGTGATTTACGTGCGGAGTGTATGGTCACTATCACACCAAGTGCCCAAGGAGAGGAGAGCTCAAGAAGTTGGAACACTTGAAGAAATGGGAGGAGAAGAAGAAGAAGAATAAGAAGAAGAGCTCAAGTCTAGGAGGAGCTTCTAAGATAAAAGGGAAGGTAATCCCTAAATTAGTTTTTAATCCTATATCCAATTGTTATATGCCTGTAGGTAATAATGTAGATTATTTACCTAAGCATAATTTAGGATTTCGGTATAACGATAGGAATAGGGTTAACAAGGTAGATAACCCTAGGAGATCGGAACCTAAGGTTAGACCTAAAAGGAAATATCCAACCTTGTCTAAGGAGAGGAAGATGGTTGAAAACCTAGGTATTAATCCCAAGAATGGGAGATATATGCCTAGGAAGTTAGGTAGGTTTAGGGGTGTCCACGATGCACATGTGGATTCTAGGATTAAAACCCTAGAATTGGAAAATAAAGCTTTGAGGGAAAAGCTTGAGTGGTTGGAAAGGTCCATCAAGATATTCCATTCCGGATTGAAAGGATCGAATATGACTTTGGGTGGTAGAATACCGAAAGATGGTGAAATTTGCTCCTCCAAGGCCAAGAAATCATATGTCAATGTGGCATATGACTATGGTAAGGAGATGGTAACCAAGGACAAGGTGTCTAAGGTTAAGAGCAAGGAGAAGTTGACCAATGACAAGGTGTCAAAGGTCAAGGAGGTTGGATTTGTAGGCTAAAAGGCACCGAAGGTGCATAGGGTTGACCTAGCAATAGTGAGTGAGTCACCTAGGGAGGTGGCTAAGGCTAAGAGCTCAAGGGGGAGCTCAAAGATCCTTTGGAACATATGGTAGATATGTCATTTATGTGCTAATGGTTTAGAGATGGATTTGAATCTCAAACCTAGAAAATTTGCACATAAGAAATGAGTTTCATGCATGAAAATACAAAATTGGATTCATATTGCATGGAAATTAGTTTTTGATATATAGATGTCATATAAACCAATTCTAGGGATGCATTGTGGATTTGTATGGGCAGATACATTATGAGGAAGCCACAACTAGGACTTTAGGTCAAGGTTTAATTGAACCATTTAGCTAGTTTTAAATTTTTGTATCAATCTTGAGATCTGTGAAGGATATATTTTTAATATTTTTTTCCCAAGTAGACATTTGTAAAACAAACCTCTCCTCAAAATTTGAGGATTTTTGGAAGTCTATGGAATTATTTATGCATTTCTGAAATTGGGTTCAAAAGGTTAATTTTTTCTGAAAAAAAAGTGACAGTCGACTGGTACAGTTACTAATTGACTGGTAACAGTATTTTTTAGCCTAGAATGTTTCTATAAGTTGATTTTGATGAGGGCAATCAACTGGTGACTTTAGCAATCGATTGGTAACACTGTTCATCAGCACAGAATGTTTTTGTGAGTTGATTTCGATGAGGGCAGTCAATTGGTGACTTCAGCAGTCGACTGATAACACTATTCATCAGCACAGAATATTCCTGTGAGTTTATTTTGATGATGGCAGTTGACTAGGACTTATGGCAGTCGACTGATACAGTCTGAAATTAGTTTTTAGCACTAGAAAATGACCAAAAAGATGGTAAACATGTATGTAATCTTATGAAGAATTAATACATATTAATTATGGTCATTAGAGGTCAAAGAGTCCAATAATTGGAATATTGTTGGAGCTCTTTTTGATGTTAGGCAAAGGGAGAGAAGTTTAGGTTTAAGTGGGAAACCTAAATACCGTTACAAGAAATCCTAGCTCAAGAGGGAACATAGGTGAATTGGGAGCCTAGGATTAGGTTCCATGATGTTATACATGAGTAAATAGTTTATTTACTTGTATATTTTATTATGTTGTGTGTTTCCCTAACTTAAACGGGTTTCCAAACATTAAAAAGGGGAGATTGTTGGAGCAATCTAGGTACCCTAGGTTTTGATGTTTAGGCAAAGCTTTAAGTTAGGTTTATTGTTATATTTGATATGCATTATGAGTGTGCAGGATATAGGTACAATAAGGAAAGTGTAAGTGTAATCTTGGTAAAGGAGAAAAGTCCAAATAGAGACTTGGCAGTGTAAGTCCAAGGGGGAGCCTTGGCGACGTAAGCCCAAGTGTGACTTGGCAAGCAAAGGAAGACTCGACAATAAAGGACCAAAGTCGAAGGAAGCTCTTGAAGGCAAAGCGTGAAAGATGTGGAGCATTTGAGGGACACAAAGCTGATGGAGAAGGCTAGAAGGCTAGAAGGCTAGAAGGCTAGAAGGCTAGGTATAGGTTGGTCGAGTGAGGCCGAGTGCAAAAAAAAAATGTACTCGGGAAGGGAAACCGAAGTTACTGTAGCAGTACTGTAGCGTTACTATAGCAGTACTATAGCGTTACTGTAACATCACTGTAGCAATCGACTGCGTACTGTAGCACTTTTGTAACATCATTGTAGCAGTCGACTGGTACTGTAGTAGTCGACTACGAGTGAACAGAAGGTTCATAGTCAGTCGTTGGGGTGTAACAGTCACATTTCCACGTGGACCAGTCGACTGATAAGTTCATCAGTTGACTGGTAGTAGGAAAATAGTTTGGTATTCCTCCCGAGCTCTATATAAGAGAGCTTGGGATTCTTGAGGAGGTTGACGAAAATTAAATGTGGTTAACCCTAATTAGAGTCTCCAAGCTCAAGAGTATTCCAAGCGCATCCCAGAGATCTCAGAAAGATTGTTAAGAGGTTTTTCCACCGAGAAGGAAAGTTTGAGCTAACTGGAGATCCGAGGATTGATCCACCAACGGATCACAGGATTCGTTCACCTTACGGACACGCCATGGAGTAGGATTAAGTGATCTCTGAACCACGTTACGTAAATGTATTAGAGGTTCGCTTGTTATTTTGTTGTTTAGGTTTAGCTTCCTTGTTTCTTATTATTCTGATGTGCACTAACAACGTAGGAAGCGTGACTGTAGGGGTGACAATTTTTGACCCAACATGAAAACATGATCCGAACCGAACACGAAAAAATCGTTAGGGTCGGGTAGTTTCGAGTTTGGGTCAAAATCAGATCGACCCAATTGACCCAATAAATAAATAGGTCGAGTCTGGGTCAACCTAAAGTGACTCAATTACAACCCGCGAACCCGTTTGCCTATATATATGATTTTTCACATTAAATCCTTAGGAAATTAGTTTAATTTTAATGGTTTAAAATTGGACTATCATTTGTGATTTGATATTATAGTTTAGAATTTGGACTGTAATTTGATTTATAATTATATTTGATAGTAATATTTAGAGTTTGGAGTGTATAGATAAATACAATTTTTTTAAAATTTAATAGATAAAAACTCTATATTGAATTCGGGTCAGGTTGGGTTTGGGTCAAACGGGTCGGGTTTGGGTCAAGTGTAAATAAACAGATCAGGTTCAGGTTAAATAGTTTGACCCGAATTAATAATCAGGTCGGGTTCAGGTTGTCGTTTGTCAACCCGCGAACCTGCCAACCCGAACCCGTCAACCCGAACCCGAACCGAATTGCCACCCCTGAGCGTGAGATTTGGGTGACCGGCTATTCACCCCCTTTAGCCGGTGGCAAAGATCCTAACAAGTGGTACTTTCCACCCACCCCCTCTGCGGCGTCCAAAGGTCCAAGGTTTCCAGTTCATCTTCTAAGCTCCTGCTCTCAGTTCTTTTCTTGTTAAAGTTGCTGCCCTCATCACAGCATCACTAGCCTTTCCATCTGACTCAATTTCCAGATTGGATGGAAGAGGAGGAAATTGAACTCGGTACTAGGGCTTCAGGTGTAAGAGAACCTCGAGAGCATGAGGCGCTCGGTGCTCAGGCCATGAGTGTAAGAGAGCTCGAGAATATGAGATGTTTGATACTCGGGTTCCAGACATTTCGGGCGTGCTCGGTGCACATTCAGACTCAAGGAACTTTAAAGGTAGGAGCAGATGAGGGTTTAATCTAATGGTGAATCCTTTAGGGAAGGAGCAGCTAAAGCTACCAACGATGACAAGCATGGGCAGTTACGGAAAAGGTGAAAGTGGGCAGGACGGATTGAGGAATTATAATTGAAGGAGGATTGAACTTAATATAATATATAAAATTTGTACCCAAAGACTCTAATATGGTAGAAATCAAAATAGAGGATAATTAATTAATAGTCATAGCTCAAGTAAAAAAAATAGAAGAAATTTAGATATTAAAAATTAGAATATTTTATTGATATTGCATTATAAATTTGGTAGAAATCAAAATGCTTTTACTAATTTGACGATCTCTATTATTTACTTTCTTTGTAATGATATACCACTTTAAAATAATTCAAGTTGTATCTCTAAATAAGTAAAAAAATTCAAATAAATAAATAAGTAATAGTTAATCAATTTGGCTGGATGAAAGGAAAAAACAAATAGAAGTCTTACCTTCTTTTTCGACTGTCTCGTCTAACGCTGATGACAAGAAAAGGCAAAATAAGAACTGCTCTGTTGGAAAGGTAGACCCGACCATGGTTCGAAGTCGTCGGTTCGATGATTCATGGTAGGTCGATCCTTAACCTTAACCGTCTAAGATGATTACGGTTTACAGTTCACCACGATTTGCGACGGTTTGAGATTATTATATTAAAAAAATTAAAAAATTAAAATTTATTTAAAAAGGAGCTTGCACTTATTTAAGTTGTTTACGTATCCCCTTAAGGTATAGGGGAATCAAAGCTCACGTAGTTTTTTTATATTTTTACCCTTTTACATCACTCACTTCCATTTCCTCTCGTTCCCATTGTATTCGTTCCTTCGGTATCAAATTCTTCAGGTTCGTCTTCTAAAAGTTGCATTCCTCGAATTCTTTTCTCGGCTTTGGTCCAATCATCGAGTAATGTTTGGGCTTCCAATGAGTTGGGAGACATAGTCGATCGCCATTCATCTAATATGTTGTCGTCGGCACTGAATGTCTGCTCCACAGCAATAGTTGACACTGGACAAACTAAACTTTCTTTGGCAATTACGGAGAGAACGAAAAGCTTTGAGCCTTCTGCGACCATCATTTCAGTATATCAAAATCTTCGCTATCTGCTTCATTAAAATCAAAATAATAAGTCGTAAAATAATTCTCAAGTCCCTGTGTGGAACTTGAGGATCCTTGTGGATGTTTCGTCCGTTCTTTTAATAAAAGTTGTGTTTTTGAAAGTTTAAATTAGTACTAATAATTCGTTGTGTTTCAAAAATATTAGTTTGTATTCCATATTTTACATAATATTGATTATAAATATCATATAAATAATTTCTAATATTATATAAAGTATTAGTTGGATCATGAGAAGAAGAATTTTTAATAGGAATTAAAACGTCATAATATAAAGTTAATATTTCTTATAAAACTTTTAATTTAAATCTAGGATCTAAAGCAAATGTAATTAAATAAATTTTAGGAATAAAATAAAAATATTTTTCCCATTTAGTTTTTATAGCTAATATGCAAGAAGTTAAAGTGT
The DNA here is from genome assembly GCA_037177295.1 of Kaempferia parviflora. Taxonomy (NCBI): domain Eukaryota; kingdom Viridiplantae; phylum Streptophyta; class Magnoliopsida; order Zingiberales; family Zingiberaceae; genus Kaempferia; species Kaempferia parviflora. Next base: position 6,024 of record JBAMIE010188416.1, on the reverse strand, counting down.
TATTATTAATATGTTCATTTAAAATTAATATTATACTAAAAAAATCACTAAAACTAAATAAGCAGTGGGATAATAAACACTAGAAAGTTGTTTGGTTGCATCGTTAAATACTTTTAAATTTTCACAAATATTACTACAAATATCCATTATTGTGAAAATAAATATATATTAGTATTACTATTTTGTGCAAAAAATAAACATAATAATCTTTATATTGAAATGAATCTTATAATAATTGATATGTTGAATTTCAACGTGTTGGTACATCACGAGGAAATTTTTTAGGTCCTATTCCATTAATTATACAAAACATACATCATTATTTAATCATAGATGGATGCGACCATAAATATGGAATTACGATTTTAATTGGTTTAATATAATTTTCTAAAAGTTGTAATCCATCTTGAACACATAAATCTAAAACATGACATACACAATGAATATGAAAAAATAAACCACCACTAACAAGTTGGTAAACAAATTTTAGTTCTTCTATTGAAGCGGTATTAGAACTAGCATTATCTAATAATATTAAAAATATTTTATGAGTTAATCTATATTCTTCTAAAATTAAACATAATAATTGTGCAATGTTATAGGCAGTATGTGATTGATCAAAAATCTATAAGATATCAATCTTTTTTGGAACCTGGCAAATCACACATATATAAGAATGAGTTTGCCAATGATCACTCCAAATATCGGAAGATAAAGAAACTTTATTATTTAATTTACTAAATTCATCAATTAAATTTTTTTTCTTATTTTACTAATTTTTTTAATTGTACGAGTAAGTGTAGTCCTAGAGATACGTTTAGCACATGGATTAAGAGATTCTTTACAAAAATCTTTAAATGTACATTTAGATCCAAAATTAAAAGAAAGATGTTCTATGGAAACAAATTTAGCTAATGATTCTCTTAATTTATTATCGAAATATAAAAAAAAAATCAGAATCAGTACTACTACCGCTAGAAAATCTAGATAATTGTGTTTGGGAATGGTCAAGTCCATATTCCGTCGGGTACTTCATTTCAACGTGTCGTTTCAATGACTCATAGCCGCCACCGACTTAGAATTTGTAGGAAGCATTGCAGTACTTACATTTTACACGCAATTCTCCTGAAGGAAGAGTGATCTTCTCAAAATGTTTAGTGAAAATAGAAGATTTTTTAGGAGGATTTTTCTGAACCTTAGAAGTAATTGCATCAGTACTTCCTTGTGTTTTGGACGTCAGAAGGTGTTGGGCCTCGATCTCATCATCGGTGGATTGAATTTGAATGTTGAGGTCCTCGTGCGCTATTTCTTTTCCCCTTCGAGATCGAGATGAACCTTTACCGCGGCCTCCTTCCATTGTAGTCGAAAGTTAGAGTTGAAACTCAAAAACATGTAGAGAATGAGAGTAGAGAATGTGGAGAATGAGAGTAGAAGTAGAGAAGGTGTGTGTGGAAATGATGAAATGAACTCCCTATTTATAGAGTTTGGATCATAACGGACACTAAATCATAGCCATTAATCAAAAAATGGTCAAATGATCTTAACCGTTGAAAAAAATCAAAAAAAAAATACTTCCAATAGCTCTAAATCGTCGGTTAACTAGCGGTTCCAATGGTAAAAAAATTACACACACACACACGGTTAACCGACGGGCCACCGGTTCAACTCCTCGTGGAACCGGAACCGGCCCAGCATCCTGCCGATTCCAGTTCAACCTGGCTAACCGGGTCAACGGGCCACTCGGCCCATGGTCGGGTCTAGAGAGGAAGGAGATTTTGGGTTGTTGTTGGTCAGCTGAAAATTACAAAAGCAAGGGAAGGAAGTGTAGGATCAAAAAGCGCTAGAGTGGGGTGAATAGCGCTCATGGCTTTTACACTTTTTCAAATCGTAAAACTGTCGATTTAAAAAGCTATTGGAGATAGACGCAGCGAAAATAAAGTAAACGATGAAAGAGAAAAAGAAGAAGAATAGAAACACACCGACACAAGTAATTTTACTTGGTTCGGAGCTTGTGACGACTCCTACTCCAAGGCCCACACTCTTTGAGTGTTTACTTTGGGCAATCCACTAACAGTTCAAAAAATTATAAGTTTGAATACAATAAGTTCAGAAATTAAGTACAAAATAAAAGATTATACCGACCACTTGGGGTTTAGAAAATCTGACTTTCGGTCGTCAGAATAGCATTGCAGAGTCTTCGGATTATCTTTGAAGCAGCGCACAATAGAAGACTTGTAAGAATGAGTTGTGTAGAATGAACTAGCCGAACCCCCTTCTTTTATAGGGTGTTGAAGGCACCTTCAATGCCTCTCGAGGCGCCTCCAACGACTAACTCTTATCCCCAAAGATAAGAATCGCGTTCTGCGGCCTCTATCCACCCGAAGGAGCCTTCAGCCACTCCAAGGTGCCTTACTGACTTTCTCCAAGGCGCCTTCAGCTCCCTGGAAGGCGCCTCCATGCCTCTCCGTGCGGGTCTGCGGCCAAGGCCCCCGGAGGCGCCTCGAACACTGTTCATCCGAGGCTTTTTTCAGTTAACTTCCCTACAAAACATATTAGACCAAAATATACCTTGCAAAATAAAGTTAGCATGAATATATGATTAATAAATAATTTTGACAATATCGGGACTGTCCGATCCTGACTTTTGGATTTCAACCGAAATCCTAGGTCGGACCGACGCCTACTGTTCCCTCGACGAGGAATGCGTCTTCACCTACTCCTCTCAGGAGAGTTTACCTATTGCCAAACCAGTCTTCCAGACCATTTAAACTTTTGCTCAGCATCCAAGACTTCAGGACTTCCACCTAGGATCCTCCACCCTAGGATTTTCCGCATGGTGTTCGCGACCTCCTGGACTTCCACATACGTCTGATCCCCGACCCGTAGGATTTAAAAAAAAAAATACCCGTAGGATTTTCCGCCTAATGTCCTCGACCTGCCAAGTCTTTCCGCCAGTGCTCCGGACCAGGACTTCGTTGCTTAACTGCAGCTAGGACTTTCCTCCACCTAGGGTTACCACCCCCTAGGACCTAGGGTTACCTCCTCCTAGGGTTTTCCACCTGCCTAAGATTACTTAAGACTTCCTGTACACTTAATTCTGCTCATTAGATCACCAACAAATCTTGCCATTATCAGGACTTAAGTTCAATTATTGGTGTAACCTGCACCAACAAGACGAGGTTGTTCCTCTTAAGAAGAAGAAGAAGAAAAGATTGTTGTCGTTAAGAAGGAAAAGAAAAAAAAATAACTAAGCTACGTTTGGAAGAGAAAATGGAGAACGAGAAGAAGTTAGAGCATAGAAGCTTGTGCGTGAGACGGTGAGAGCGAGACTACCTATGTGGAAGAAAATAAAAAAATTATTTTTTTTAAATCTAACTTGTTTTAAAATCAATTGAAATGATTTAACCCAATTGAAATGATTCAACCCCATTAAACTTGGTTCAATTATAACTTGACCAAATCAAATCCAAATCACGTCTGATTTGGCCTAACATACTCCTTAACTCCGTGCCTACCCGAAGAATTTTGTTCGACTCCAATCTGATTTTAAATTCAGCACCCTAAAGTACATCCGTCTCTGATTGTGGGGGGCCATTACTAAATTGGGAAGCTAGTAATGGTGGTTGGAAAAGGGGAATCATAATGACATAAGAGACGTTGTTACATGATGAAGCACTACAATAAAACATATATTTAGCGACGAACAAATTCGTCGCTAACATATTGTAATTCACGTCTAAATATTATTTACGACGATAAACTTTCGTCGCCAGGATCGTCGTTATAATCTTGTCGTAAACATATATTTGCGACGAATTTACTTCATTTGTCACAAAAATTTTAACAACGCGAAATATATCTTTGCTAATCCAATTTTTTCGTAGCTAAAATAATTGCAACGATTTATAATAAATCATCGCAAAATTATTGGCGGTGAAACACTAGTTTTGCCGCTAATAATTTAGCTACAAAATATATCGTCGCTAATTGTCTCCTAATTCGCCGCAAATGATTATACAAATTTCCGATGATTTTAAAGGTTAGTGGCGAATTAAGACTAATTCGTCGCTAATTTATTAGCTACAAATTTCATAAAATCGTCGCTTAGCGTAGCGTTTTTGCCGCAAACAGCCGCAAACAGTTACAATAACTTGCGATATATCAGGCATATTAGCGACGAAACTATCCAAATTCATCGCTAATTTTATGGTTAGCGATGAGTTCATCTTTCGTCGCTAATCTCTATTTTTTTTATAAATAGAATTCTTCCTATTTTTATCATATCCTATATACAAATTTCAAGCAATCACAATATTCAATCAACACTCCAAGTTCACAATATTTACAACAAATAACAAGTTCAAGTTAAATAAAATATACAACAAGAAATGTATGCAACAAGCTAAGTAACACGTTTAACATTCCAAGTTCACAACCACAACATAAAATTCTACCAGAAATAAACTTCACAACATCAAAGTATAAACTTCATAACATATCCAAAAGTCCATGACATAAAAGTCTAAGATCGAGGAGGAGGAAGTGGAGATGAATCATGGATCAAGGAATCTAATGCTTCAGGTGCCAATCGGTTAAGGATTTGTTCAAACATATCTTGTCTCGATTTCAATGATGCTAATTCATCTTGGGTGCTTGCTAACCGAACTCAGGTGTTCGCTAACTCATCTTGGGTGGATTCAAGTTTTTCACGTAATGCGGCGTTAGTTGATCTGGATGAGGAGGTGGCATCTGAAGAAGTGGACCTAACCAGCTTTGGCCCACTTCTAAGTTCTCTAATGTATCCAGAACGAGTAACAAGGATCTGATACAAGTTTTGAAGATAATAAAACATATGATATAATGTTATATTAAACATGTAGATAAGAGTTTAACTCAACAGTAAATAACAACCAAATAAAATGATTATAAAATGTAGATATACTGAAAAGAACTTCAATATTGTATAGTTCTAAACTTCACCTGATAATTGAAATATGTTTGATTTTTTTTATCAATCCAAATGTGATTTACTACCGGAATAGATTTGTTTAATAACAAAAAGAACTTCAATATATTATAGTTCTAAACTTCATCCAGTAATTGAAAGAACATAAAACACTTCAAAGTTGTAAAACCAAGTCATTGCAGAAGTATAAAATAATATATGTTGGCTCTAGTCATAACATATTTTCCACTCCTCGAGTACAAGATGAATGGTAAATAATAGCATATTTCTTATTGTAACGCAGTTTAGTTTCACATGATAAATTTTGAGTATCGATTAAAATTGTGCAAGTATCAATCAAAATTGTACAAGTATCCATCTAAATTGTGCTAAATATGATAAGCAAATATAAGAACGATTATCGCAAACCTGATCACAAATTGTATCTACAATTTGAACTACATTGATGGCCTCTTCTGGATCTTGTGTTTGAATACACTCATCACGTAGCCTCACTATATCATCCTAGAAAAAACAAACATGTTAAAAATAGCATAAAAAATATTATACACAATTAAAAACAAATTCACTAAATAAAATTATAACATACATATGCAGATTTGGTTGTGTCCCCAATTCACCCTTTCCTGGAGCTATAATGAGTTTCATTAAATACAGTAATCTGATCTTTTCTTTGTGACTGATCGGTCTGAAAAAAAAAATAATGTGCTAATATTTTAATCAACAAAAAATATACGATAACTATAAAATTAGTACTTACACCGTCGTAACTATATTGGATGAATGATTTAGAACCTTCACGATGATTAAATGGGAGTTTTCCTTGATTTTCAGCATTTATTGCAGATCGTTTCTACAACACAAAAAGACATTTGTTATAGGTATATAACAAATAACTAAATTTTTATATAAAAAAGATATTCGTTATAGAATGAATTACTTGAAATGCCTCAAAATCAAACAGGTCACACATGTAATTCCAATCATCTTGATTCTCACAAACCTCGATCGGAATATGTTGTCTGCGCTCAGCAGGAGGAAGGTGCGATAGCTTTTTA
>JBAMIE010188406.1:0-12302 GCA_037177295.1 Kaempferia parviflora | reverse complement strand
TGTAGTAGTAACCGGTAGTTGTTACATAGTTATATTTAACCATAAACTCTAAACTCTAAAAATATTATTATATCAAAATATTTTTTTACCAATTTCATTAAAATTATTTAAAATCCTTTAAAATCACTTTAAAATAATTGTTGCAGTGGCTTAATTAACTTTTACACATTGTAGCATTTAATTATAGCTACTATAATATAGCCTTAGAAATAAGGAACAACGTTATATATAGTAAATACTAGACAACTGTTATATTATAATAATTACCAAATAGCTATTATGTGTTATAATACTATTTACTAATAACTGCTACAGCAACATTTGATAATAGGTATTCTCGAGATAAAATTATGGTCATTTTATTTTATTTTTTTTAAACGTTCTGGAATTTGTTTAATTTGGGAGGTCTTTTTTATTTTTACTTTATTTATTTTAATATGATTCTTTTTTAATAGAAAAATCAACATCAATAAATAGATAGTTTACCAAATCACACCTAATTTTAACTTTTTCACTTTAGTTTTTTTGATTTATTAAATTATTCTAGCGAATCATAGGATTAAGAATCGAGGGGCATAATTATACTAATATATAACACGCAATGAGTGACTCATTTTGAAATTTACCATTTAAATAAACCAAATATAATAATTTATACATTTTTATAATTTTAAATTATTTTTAATATCTTTAAAATAAAAAATAATATAAATTACATGCATTTGATAAACCTACGTTATTAATTGAGCCGCATAAAATACTCAAATTCAATTTAAATCCATAAGATTTTTTAATAAATAAATTTAAACATTGGCTCCTCTCGGTTCGTTTACCAGAAGAGAAGCAAAGAGAGAAGAAAATATCTATAGAATTTATAGGAGAAGAAAAAAGTACAATTACTTCAATAAATAGGAATCCTTTGCAATTAATTACTACACACCAAATAAACACACGAGTTGGTGTGATTTGTTGAAACATAATTACTACATTAAAACTCAAATATTCAAAATCTTAATTGAGTTTAACTAAATATGACATCCCTTAATACATAATTATTTCACAATGTAAGTCCAACGTTGGATGAACGATCCAACAAAAGATAATTCGTTCGTTCCTAGTGTCCCGTCAATCCGTCCCTAAGTCAACACGGAGGATGTAAATCATGAATGACTACTAGTCATTAGTGCAAATGATTAAAACATGGAGGAGGTATATGCTCGGACGTACCAAATTTCGACCTCAAGATCTCATTTGATAACTTTCCATGTCTTAACCATCGCACCGTCCCGAGGGAACGGATGAATGATCCAACATGATTTGCTATGATGAAGAAAGCATGCAAAATATAAGGGTGATAAATTCCCTAATATCCATTTTCCCTACAAAATTCTCTATATTTAATAATCTTCAAAAGTACACAAAACACCGAAAAAAAAGACGAAAAAAAAAACAATTGGATCAATATATGGATGAAAAAGAGCATCTATAATGAGTCTACATCATACTACAAGAGGTAGAGTTTAACTTCCAAAGCGATTAATGTGTTGCTAGCTGATAAAAACCTTCAGCCCCTATCAGACTTAGTAAAAGCTTCTTATTTTTAGCACAAGAAATACATTATAGAACTGCTTGATGAATAAAATTCAAAGTTCTAAGTGAAACAGTCGTACCACATTCAGGTTTCATACCTTGGCGATGTCGGTAATAAGAACTGATTACACATAATAGATCATGCCCACTTCTATAAGGCTGATATGTGGTATGCTTAAAGCCACCGCAGGGCCCCTGCAGTTCTTTCGGAGAAATGAGTAGGCAACGTCGATGAAAAACTTCTTCATGAAGGATGATGTCCTCCGGGCTTTTATGTACGAGTGTCCCAGTATGTAGGCAACTCCAGCTTGCTTCGCCTCCACCAATGCTTGTAGCTCTTCCCTTAACTGAGGGTCTATGTGCTCAGCGTCTGGAAGATCAAAACGGACTCGCCGACGATGGCTCACACTTGGCGATTCTTGCTCGTATAGCGACTGCAAGCTTTGTAATGTTTCTGATTTGCTGCTCCTAGTCGGATTAGGGTCACCTGCAAGCTGATCAGCATCCCTCATTACCAAAGTTGTGCCAGACAAGTCGGAAGTTTGAATAACGGCCATTCTTCCTTCAGGCGAGCAATCATAACTACCGGAAGATGTTTCTTCAGCTTCCATCTGAACGAATTTGGCAATGCTCAACACCAAAAGGTTCTCAAAGTTCTCTTCGTCTTTCTGTACGTCTTTGTAGCCATGCCGAACTATGCATCTGTACATTCTGTAGGATCTAGGACCAATCCGGCCAATGAGATATCGTTCATCGGGTGGAACAAATGGTACTGGGACTGACTTCACACAAACAAACACAAGAACTTGATGAAAAGCAGGGAGGTTGGTGATAAAATGGGAGAATATAGCTGGCACACCAGTAACCAACTCTGTGTAGATGAGCCCAATTCCGGGGACACGAACAATTCCAAGACTGGGTCCTAGAGTGAGGATCCATTTCATCGAGACCTTGTTTTGCAAGTCAAAGAGATATTTCCTCCGGGTGCCATAGTGCCACACATACATTACGACCATAAAGACAAAGGAGAGCGCCAGAGGTACCCATCCTCCCTGGGGAACTTTGATAAGTGAAGAGGACAGATAGACACCTTCGATGCTCCCAAAAAGGAGAAGAAACATCAGCGCAAAAAAGCTGCTCTTTTGCCATACAAATATGATAACAAGGGCCATCAACCATGTAGTCACAAACATGACGGTCATGCATGCTATACCTGAAATCACAAAAAAGGTTCACCGTGATAAACAATCGATGACAGATTTAGTTGCATCTACAACAAACGATAAATAAACTTAAGGACATAACACTCAAATGATATGATTAATTCTTAGAACTATGAAGTAGGCCCTATGGAGAAAAAAACAATTGCACTTGACAATGCAGGTTTTAGATTCTTAGAGGCAGAAAAGGCAACAAAGGCACCCATTCATTTCAACGAGAAATGAAATAAGATATGAATGTAAACTCTTTACGTGGAAAACAAAAACATCCAAGCATTGAAAGAATTGAGTGGACCTTTAAGTCGAACAAACACAGTATATAGTAAATAAAAGAATAATCTCATTGTATTATCTAAACTGGCCCTTAGTAACATGAAAGTGCATGTTAATCATGTCATATTTACAAGCAATGTGAGAAAATGGTAAACAAAAAGTAAATGAATCTTGACATAAAAATGATAATATAGAAACTCTTTTGTTTACAACTCTTTGCTGTAGTAGAGGTTCACTTACCATATGCATTTCCAATGACGGTTGTGTCACGAAAACCAATTGTCACAGCAAGACAAAGCACCATAAGGATCCAATTGATTTCAGGTATGTATACCTGGCCATAGATCCATCTCGATGTATGGACAATCTTGACCCGGGGGAAACAACCCAAAGCATGGCATTGTTTGATGATTGAGAATGTTGCCGAGATAACAGCTTGACTGGCAACTACAGCAGCAAGAGTGGCAACCACGAAAACAGGCCAAAAAACAGGTTCTATAACACAAAGAAAATGTAAAATAAAAACAGTTAAGTATTGCATCTAATCTTGGTTTAGTAGCATTTCAGCTATGCAAAGACGTACGTGGTATTGATTCGTAGAAGCTAGTAGTTATGTCAGAGAAATTTCGGGAAATAAATGCTGCCTGCCCCATGTATTGAAGGACTAGACATGGGTATATGACACTAATGAATGCCACCTGGGACAAAAGTTTGTCAAAAGATTGAATATATGGAATTGTTGAAGCAACTTAAAAATTGTTGGACATGTGCAAGTAAAAAATTTGCAAAGTGTCTGCTCATTGCAAGATTATGAGAGGAAATATGAAGAGAAATCAATGTTGTAAAAAGGGGAAGAAGAAAAAAAAGAAAGAAAGAAAGACAGATATATCCATTATTTTTCAACATGAACTGTTTTTGTTCAATCAACAAGGATTGCATATATAAATTATCTTAAAATTAATTCAATGAACAAAAACACTGAAAAGAGAGCTTCAAGAAGAGCAATAAGCAAGCACATCAAAATTTGTGTTAATTAATTGTCTGCCACATTGTATCCTATTTTGATTGTGATAAAATGTTGAATCAACCTTGTGAGATTCATACCAGTGATGTTCATACCAGTGATGTGCATTAAAGACAAGATTCATGACACCATTTCTATTTTTCCCATCAATGTTCACTCTGCTCAGTTTGACCAGCAAACTATATATATTAAAAAATTTGTCTCTCCTAATTATAGGCTCCAAATTCCATTTGCACTTTTCTCCTCCAAACCATCTGTAAGTATTTTTAATATGAAATTTTACCAGTGAACTGGTGGAAGTCTAAGCCAAAAATAAGTCCTTTTCTAGTTCCCTCTTCCTTTGCTCCCTCCTCATCTTCCTAAGTCTACATCCGCCTCTTCTTCTTCCTCTTTGTTCATTCTGACGGGTGTACACCAATACTATCTTGTACTGACATATAGTATGCCAATCGTCATCAGAACTCCATCATTCTAACATGTTGCTGATACCAACACTGGTATTTTAAAATTGAGCAAATCTACCAAAAGGTGGAAACTTCAGGAGTTGCAAGAAATTTTCCAGATTAAGTTTTTGGTGATACAATAAATCAAATGGCTATACCTAATGCTTTCAAAGTGCAGATTGACCAATCAGCTTCCTACTTGATTGATTCAATCAAACCAATTTCTAGGCTCGATGCTAATGTGATGCAATGATCTTCTTTCACAAAAAGATTGATTTATTTCTCCAAGCAATTGCTTGGCCACCTTTTGCAGGTAAAGGCACAGGTGTGGTGAAAGTTTCTTGTGCTAGGTCTCCATCCTTTTTTATCCACCAAATACAACATCTTCTTCAACAAGTAGCAACTCCCGACTATTTATGGTCAGCTATGTCAATCATTTCCCACCATTACCAACACCATTTACAATTTAGAGTCTATTCACTAGTGGTAATTTTGCCATTTATAATTTATTAATGCTGTTAGATTCTCTAGCCTCCCACTATACTCCTTACCCTATTAATCTTACTAATTCAGTATATCAAACTATATAAATCACAAAGGTGACAAAAAAATGACAAAGTAATTTGCTGTTATCCGTACCGCAAGTGATAGTTGTATGTTGACCATTGTATCAATTTACTAAAGAATAGTGTGGAAGAGAGTTTCACAGAAGACTTGGGCATGTTTACTTTGAAAGAAAGCAAGGACGAAAGAAAGTTGATTTTCACCCTTATTTATTCTGAGAAATGTGAGCGATAACCTGATCAGACTTCATCTTCAGCTTGAATATGGTAGGCAATCTGTCACTTCAATGGTCGGCATTTGTCAATCAATCATGTTTTCAATTTATTTATTTTTTTATTTTTTTATTTTTTTGTCTAGCTTTCTGTTCACCTACGTATCATTCAAAGAAGAGAATCTTTTTTTTTTCCTTTCCCCCCTCATATCTCTAACTTCCTCAATCTCAGTTGTTTCTCTCTATTTCCTACCCTCCCAAGTAAACAAGGCATAACTTAAGCTCGTGATCACCAACTGCATAAACTTAGTCAAAACTGGACTTTGTCCAATTTCTCCTAGTATAACCATAAATCCATACTTCACTAGTGCCTACTACATGATATTATGGTGAGATATCCTATACATCACACCTTTTTGAACTGCAAAGATGGCAGACATTTGGTTACTGCTTCTTATCACTAAAAATAGTAATGTCTAATCGTCTACTCTGGATTCTGTCAAATAAATTCTAATTATTCATCAAAATCTGAAAAACGAGTCAAAGTGTATTGTTACCCTAATGGATGCTGAAGTGAAATGGCCAAGATCTGCAAACATAGCTTCTGTACCTGCAAATGCAATGAAATTATGAGCATTAGGTCAGTATGATGAAAAAAGGCAGCTTTAAGCCTTTAACAATAAAGAATGTTGAATACCACCATAATTTACCTGTGATTGAAAGAAGTATACCGCCTAGAGATATCCAACCATCTTTCCCTGTCTTCTTGAAAAACTTAACTACATAGAATGGAGAAAGGGCCTGATATATCCTATGGTTCCAGTGAATGACATTGTACAGTCCAATAATACCAATGCACAACAGCCAAATAATAACGATGGGTGCAAACATGAAGGCCACCCTTTGAGTACCCCTACGTTGCAATGCAAAAAGGCCAACTAGCACAAAGCAAGAAACAATTGCCACCTCGCCTGTACAACATGTGAAGCAAACAAAAGAAAAAATAGATGAATGAAATTTGTACAGAATCCGAAACTGGGAGGTGAAAAAAGAAAATGAATAGTGTATATATATACCCAGTATCAAATAAACTCTTGGCTAGGGACACCACTAAATACTGGCATCAGCCTTCCTAATAGCATATTAGCTTTGGAGATAACTGATCGTCCAATTAAATATAGCAGTTATGAATTAAATATAGCCTTTCTTGGTAGTTCATGGGAGAATTTAAGACAAAGGGGATGCAGATACTGGTGCAGATGAAATAAGAAACCATTTTTTGCGCTCGTGCGATGTAGATGAATTCTCAAGCATGACAATAGCCAAGACTAGAATGCAGAAAAGTGATAAGTGAGATGTTTATTGTAAAATTCAATCATAATATCCCAATCCAAAATCGATCAACACATTATTTTTACCAAATATGGATCATTCCTTGAGCTTCTTTATGATTCTAATCCTCCATAAACTTATTGATCATAGGAATAGGAGTATTTAAATGTTCAAAAATTTATACTTCTTCCAAATGTTTTACTCTGGCAGGAAGTTAAACATGAGATTGCATCTGAGTGGGTGTTGATTGACAAATGTTTGCAGAAAACATGATTCATTTACCTTTATCAAACCATATTCCACTGGTTGTGGACTATGCAGAAAGAACAATGAGAATTACAAACTAAGAAAAATTATCCAGAAGCTCACTTGTATGAATTGCTCGGCTGCAATTTGACTGTCTAAAACCACTGATCTTCTTGAATGCACCCTAATCACCTCAATTTAAAACACTGGAAAGTCCTTAAAAATGAATCTACAACCAATCATTTCAATTTACCTTCATTTGATGAGATGCTTTTCAATTTTACAAAATTTTAGAAAACCACAATTTTGATAAGATAATTCTAAAATCTTCTGGATCTCAAATCAACAATAACACATACATCCTCCTACAAGTAGGTTTTATGGTAGCCTGCTGTTTGCAGTAGTTTGCATGGATATATGAGCAGCTGATTATGCATCATTTTTATCTCATGTGATCTTAATTTTCCCTTTTTTGGTGGCTCATGTAACCAAAGAGAGGCCATGAGCAAATTAGTGCTTGGACATTATGAAAACTTTCAAGAACCATAAATCATATATTTTAACAACCAATAACCAATGTATAGCAAAATCTCTAAAAATTTTATGAGCCCTGCACATGATCATTTTGAACTACCTGTACTAAAAAAACTGTTTACATATAATTTTCCAGAAGAATTTATTATATATAAAGATACTTACATGGACTCAGTTCACTACAACTAAGGTTTTATAGTACTTGTTTAAAGAAACAGATTTCTTCTTTATTCATCACCAATGGCTTAATCAGTTCTACCCCACTACCAGGAATCAAAACAAAATCCATACTACTGGACAAATGATTAATGGATATATGAATCAGATATCTAAAAGAGTCACTCAAGTCTCCATATAAAAACAAATTAGAATGAAAATTAGTAAATTAACCTGTAAAGCTAAAGGTATTAAAATGACGAGATAGGAAGCAAGAAACAATCAATTAAAAGATATTGCAAATGGTGCAATGTAGAACTTCACAATACGTACCATCGTGAAAGTTTTTGGTGCGAACTTGTATCCCAGAAATAGATGATAAAACTGTAAAAACATTACAACAAGACATGTCCAAGTTCACATTCAAGATAAAATAGAATAAAAATTCATAACGTATAAATAAATCACAAAGGCATTCCAAGAAATGTACCAGAAATAGCAGGTGTAAGAACACCATCACCAATCACCATGCAAGCACCGAACAATACTATGAGAAGTAAACAAGTCCTCAGTGTTTTATGCTTCTCAAGAAACCTTTTCAATGGTGAATAGATCACACTTCGAGTTCCATTACGGTAGTACGTGGATAGCTCCTCATCAGCTGCTTGCTGATTAGGGAGTAAACTGAATTTGGCGTGTCTACAAAGTAGAGAATATAAAGCAAATGTTCCACCTGAGAACAGTTTTAATTTAGTTTAGTAAAATCTAATAAATCAACTGAAGTAATAGAATTAGTTAGTCATACCTTCGCCATTATCATCAGCACTCAGGACAATGAATACATACTTTAGCAGAGGGATTATAGTTAATGTCCAGAATATCAAGGAAAACATGCCAAACACAGTCTCCTCATCTTGATATTGGTTCAACCTTCCACTGTATGCACTCTTGTACACATAAAGAGGAGATGTACTCAAGTCACCATAAACTACACCAAAACTTTGATATGACAAAAGAAGCAAATTTTTGTAGTGGCTCCTCCAATTCACCTGCAGGACAAGGAGAAAGAATCAATCATGTAAGAGCAGACAAGTAACAGGCCCTAAAATAACTCAATTACTAAGCAAGTAATTTTCATTTATTGCTATAATGGCCAACTTTTTTGAGGTGATATATTGTTCTAGGCGTCAAACATCCATATGGCATGAAATCAAATTATTAATTAACAAGTGAAATTCCTGGTTTTATGAAGTTAATGCTAACAAGACCAGTCATCTGTTATTGGAATTGTGGATGTATGGGCAGCCACATGTTTACAAGTGGTCATTTTCTATCAACTATATGTAACAGACAAATGGTTCTTTAATGCTCATCCAATCAAAATATTTTGTGAAGAAGTTTGGAAGAAAAAAAATCATATGTACGCTGACTAATGGTTTATTATCCAACAAAGCGTTCTAACAGTTGAATATTTTTGCCTTTTTTCCACAGAAAATGTTGAAGAATTCAAATGTTTCAATGCGTAGCAACTGAAAACATTCCTTTCAACTTTCCTATAATTCTCAGTTAATATCTCGCTAGAACTAGATGCAGAAAAAAAAATCATCCAGATACAATATTTACGTCTCAGCAAACCCCGTAAATCCACATATTCCAGACCTCTATCAACCAGCAGACACCAGCAGGAGAAGGTATTAAAAAACACTGCTTTCCTAAAAACTTCTATTTTTCATTTTCTTTCCTCAGAAAATAGAATTAAAAATAAATAAATAAATAAATAAATATGACTCATTCGCTTTATTTTTAATTCTTCAATTTATCAGAGTTGAATGGTGTTAAAAGAGATAACTGGAAATAACCTTTTTACCATAATAATTTTCAAGTTCTAATTTTAAAATTAAAAAAAAAATTGAAAACCAAACTTATTCACAGCCCTAAGTTTCCTAATCACAACTCACAAGCACCCGACCGTCTATCCCACCCCTAAACACTCGATTACTGGATGGAAGTATCTGACATCGAAAGGAAATCGATCGCCTTCCCATTTGCTCTCACAGGAAAAGGTTCCAATTTTCAAACCCCTAAAAGAAGTAAATTTCCAGCACAAACATCAAAATTCAAAAGCCACAAGCATCGAGTCAAAACGAAGGAAACGCCGAATCAAAAACCAAGCGGACAGCCAAAAGAAAACGATCTCGATCCGGCGGCTGCTCACCCGCTGATCGTAGGAAGTTGACCCTCCCTCTTGATCCATCGCATCCGATGACCTCCGCCGCAGTTGCTGCCCTCCTAATTCAGAGATCGATTCGCAGGCAGGGAAACCTCCATTCCCAATTCGCCGATTCTCGCAGCAGAGTCGAGAAAAGAGAGACAGAATCCCTCGCGAAGAGTTCGTTGCCAATCTTACGCTGTAAAATTACAGTGTAAAGGCGAATCCGGTAACCTTTAAGGAATTAAGCGTTTCGTCACCGCTCTCATCGACTCTATTTTTTTTTTAAATTTTTATAATAAAATTAATAGTTAATGATTACTTTCCAAAAATTAAATCAAAATATTGATCAACATTTTCAAAGGGCAATATATTTTCCAGAAAAGTTGAGACCTGTGGAAACCCTTTAGAACCGTTCGCCAGTTCGGCAGATTTTCTGCACCATAGGTCGATTATAAATTAACCTGATTATTTATCTTCCTCGTAATTAGGAGACGGACTATCATAGGATAGGATAAGTGTAATATCTTTTACTATAATATATTTTGTCTCACAGGTTGACACTCCTGGCATAAAAAGCTACTTTAACAAGTATTGAAGTCCATTTTTATCCAGTATAAAATATTTTATTGGATGTCAAATCTGTTTTTTAGGTGTCTGATCTTTTCGTACAAATGATCATTGTTTCAGCGCAAATGTCCTTCATAATTTACTCATTTCTAAAAAGTGTGGAACCTCATTAGAGAGGCCAGTGGGATAACCACTTCACCTTTAAAAAAAAAATCAATATATTTAACCTTAAACTATGGTGCATCGACAGGTGTCAATAGAGTCTTCTAAGTATCCACGATTGCCCCCAGGATATACCTTAGACGGTGGGTACGTGACATCTCTGACGTAATGGTCAAAGGTCGATTCTTATGAACTGATAACCTGGGGTTTACCCCAACATGTCCCTTCCGCCTGTGTATTTGCATGAGCCTCCCTCCATATCCGTGGAGCCGACACTAGAGGCCGTTAAGGCAACGAATTTATCTTTTTCCTAAGTATCCACGATTTGATTCCCAATTATGTCCTATGATAGGACATTTCTCCTATAGGATGACACTTAGAATATTGGGTTGCCAAGCCATTCATTACTAGTACTTCTAGATTTATCTTGATGATCAGTCAAAATTTTTTATGGAGTAGGACTAGTCATCTTACTATCTTATTATTATTATTATATTATTAAGAATCTGACCTCAATACTAACTACTTTTCAATTAATTTTGGTTAAGCCTACGATGAAATTACGTTAATGTCTTTTTTATTCTTTTTGCGAAAAAATAATTTCAAAATTTATTAGTAATTTCAATAAATGATCTAAAGTTCGAGACTAAGGTACGACGTATTTATTAAAAAAAAATTCTCATTAATCAATCATGGATCTAGAATTTGAGACTCATCTACAACGTATTATTGGAAAATTTTCTCATTAAAATCAATCTTTTAGAGTTCGAAACTCAGCTGCGGCGTATTATTAAGAATTTTTTTCATTAATAGATATTCCACTATCATAGTATTTTTAGTATCGCATTTTAGAATTGATAACACCGCAAACAGAGAAGCTTCTATATATACCTTAGGTCGGCAACATTAAAAGGTACACCTTTCTTGATCTTTTGTCTGAGATCAAGTGTAGTATCTGGAGCACAAATCTTCTGGTCCATAATTCCTGCTCCTCTCCTGGTCCATAATTCCTGCTCCTATCCTCTGATCAAGTGAGAGTATGTTACAGTAGTTTGCTCTAAGATTCTCGAGATTCTCAAACGTCCCCTTGCGTTGTACTACTATATGTATTGGTTTGGTGCATCCTTACCCATTCTAATTAATCATATTTATATATTATATAACACATGCAACGTGTGTACTTCATAATTAATCATCTTGTATGACGGGATATATGTTGTTGACTAAAAAAATTATTTTACTTCCCCCTTGGAACCTGAATATATTTCTTAAATAATTAAAGTAGTCAATTCTCACACATAAAATGTATTTACGATGATTAAATTACGGATGAAATTGAGATGCATATTTACTTAGTGGGTAAATATAGGAGAGGACTGTTTATCAAGATTAATTAGTTAATTGTAAAATCGGTGATACGTTACGGACTATCCATATTGTACATCAGTCTGCATGGAAGGAGTCTTCCCCTGACTGATTCGTATGAATAGTCCGCATGAATGATCCGCAACATATATATATATATATATATATTTTATCAAATGACATTTGAAAAATAGTGAGAGTGTCTCGTATAGCGAAACACAAATTATGTTTGTGCAGAGGCGCGTTCTATCAATTGCATAACATTTAGACAGTAAGATTGCAAATTGGTCCAAATGAACCGTGCATCACTCTGTTTCTCGGTGACTGAGAGAATATTTTTTTTTAAAAAAACAATAATAATAATAAATAAAATAACAGCTTAATAAACTATATCCTCTCGTGT
>JBAMIE010188397.1:0-12303 GCA_037177295.1 Kaempferia parviflora | reverse complement strand
CTCAGAACTGCTTGGTTACAACCTAGAGGCGGTTGAAAAGCTCAATAGAAAGATTTGCTTTGTTGAAGGCGGAGAAGCCTCTTACATACACTTAAGCTTAGAGAAAGACTAAGAAATGTATTACAGAAGTTGTACTTCAGTTATCTTTTCCCTAGCTTCAGGGGCCTTTTTATAGCTCTGGAAATCTCATCTCTCGAGGGTTGAAGGCGCCTCCTGAAAGGCTCAATGCGTCTTCTCTCGGTTTTGCGCCAGGGCGCCTTTAGCATGCCTAAAGGTGCCTTCCAGCAACTTCACTCAGCTGCTTTTTGCTCCTTTCGGCTCCGTTTGCTTCCTATTGCTTGGGTGATCTCGGATACGGAATAGAGTTCACTCGAACCCATTTCCGTCCTTCCTCGAGCAGACTTTCTCCCCGACTTCACGCCCCTCGGACCGCCGTGCGCGTTCTTCTTGTCCGCCGGTGTACTCTTCAGCGACTTCTCGTCCCTCGGATGTACCGAGCTCGTTGACTCATTTCCCGTGCCGTCCTTCCTTTCCGCCGCGTCTTCTGCTCGACTTCTTGTGTTCTTAAGCTCTTATGTACTTAGACACAAGGTTAGAAAATACAGGATCTAACTTAACTTGATTGATCACATCAAAATTAAGTCGGGCACCAACAAAAACATGCAAATAAGTAAAAATTTTAGCAATTTCATCACAAACATCATTTTTTTTTATAAAAAAACTATTGTTCTTAAATTAAAATATAAAATCATGCTTGTCCATACACTATTAAATAATATTTCTAGTCACACTTGGTATATAATAATAATTTTATACTGCCACAATAAACCTAGAAGACAATGACAAACAATAGGTTTTATGTCTAAATGTTAAAACTCAAACAATACCATACCATTTTGTTTGGTCTCTTTTGTCCTATGCTTGGATTTTTTTTTAA
This sequence comes from Kaempferia parviflora, assembly GCA_037177295.1. NCBI lineage: Eukaryota > Viridiplantae > Streptophyta > Magnoliopsida > Zingiberales > Zingiberaceae > Kaempferia > Kaempferia parviflora. The sequence continues at coordinate 11,366 of JBAMIE010188397.1, read as the reverse complement.
TTTATTTTTGGCTCCACTGAAAAGGATTGGAAGCGGAATCTTTGCCCGTCCACTTGAGCCTCCTCTTTCTTTTCCCTTGCCACCGAATATATATTATACTTAAACTTCCTTTGATTCTCGACTTTAGCTTTTGTCAGTATAATTCATGATGAATGGAGCATAGTAGTAGAGCAAGGATTGTAGCACAAGTTCTATTTTCAAGTTAATTGTTGGAGAAATAATGCTCTCAATGGTTAGGTTTGATTAGATTATTTTGATGTGTTAAACAAAGAATTTAAGTTAGTTTTTCAAGTGTTTGTGTGCATCATGTGTGTATAACTTGTTATATATATAGTGCACAAAGAGCTGTCCCCTCGGGGCAGTGCGAAGGTTAAGACATGGGAGTTTGCCACATGAGGTTTAGAGGTTGAATCTCGGAGCGCCCGAACATATACCTCCCCCTATGTCTTGACCATTTGCACTTATGGCTAGTAGCCACCCGTGATTTACCTCCTCCGTGTTGGCCCTGAGACGGGTTAGCGGGGGCGTTGGGGATGAGCGTATTCACCTTTTGTCATACAAAGAGCTCGCTGAGCTAGTTGAATCAGTGAGGTCGAGTTGGTTTGTGATAATTGATACAAAGATATGAAATGAGTGTTGCAGGACACTGTAAGGTGAGGAACATTAAATGGTTAAAAAACAGTTATAGAGACTGTGCATGATGGATTGGAGGTTTAGTAGGAGGTGAGCTTAAAAGGCATAGAAGATTGGATGACATAAAACAAGCTTAGAGTTTTTAATACATTAGATGAACCAGATACCTAGAGAGGTGGACCCAAAGGCATAGAGGGGCAAATGTAATGAGTAAAGTTTGAGGAGTTTGGTGCATTTGCTGGGTCGTAGGCCTAGCAAGGTGAACCCTAAACCATAGGGCGGGGAAGCATGATAATATACATTATTTCAATTGATAAAAGGTATACCAAATTGCAGACGTTGGAGGTCTTCTTACATGAATCATGGAGAGTTTTGAGCCTAAAAAAGGTTGAACAAACATATTCCTAAAACTCCTCTAAGAAAATGCTAAAACTGCGCAAAGCTTCTAAAAGCTTGATAAAGTTGAAGGCTTCAACTCAAAATCATAGAATTCTCTCTTTACTTGAGCTTTACACTTCATTATTTTTTTAGGATAGTGACATTTAAATTCCTTATTTTGCACACCCCTCTCCCTTTAGCTGGACTCAATGTTGGTGATTCCTTCTTTTATATATATCATATAAGTGATCTTCTACAAACAAGCTTCAAAATGTCTTTAGTCAACCAATTGTGCTAGCTTTAGTTAATTGTAGATGATAAACTATTTCTTCTAAAAGGGTTATGTCAAATCATCTTGGCAGGCTTTACCTATTCTAAGTTGCCATTAGTGATTAGTGCAAGAAAATGCTAGTTAAGAAAAGCCATACGATAATAGAGCCACTTGATTAATCGAGCAGGACTAACAATATTACATGGTAGTGATTAGTACATGCACGTCCTCTCTTTATTTAATTCTTTCCATGCTCATTCATGCGTTACATCGGCTAGTGCCGATCAGGTGCAGTCGCAGCAAGCGCAGCTGCAGCTGGTGCCGCATTGGCACTTGGTGCAGTCGCAGTTTCCGCCTTCAGACCCAGCCACCATCTCCATGCTCCTCCTGCAGCATTACCACAAACATCATGCCTTAGCTTTCTTCATAGAAACAAGTGAGTTAAAGAAAGGGAGAGAGAGATAGAGATCGAGACCCCTGGTCGACAATTGCTGCAGCAGTCTCCCCAGTCATGTCTGGGTACATGCCGCACCTGCACCTCTCCAAAGTCATCGATCAGGATCAAAAAGAGTTACGTGAAAATTAATTACTGAAGTCTTCTTTTTTGCAGATGACTAATTAGAACTCGTACCCGTTACAGCCACTGCCGCACTGGCAGTCCGAGCCACAGCCACACTTTCCGTTGCAGCAAGACATGTCGTTGCTAGTAGAGAAAGAGTTTGGTTTGCCTGAACAAGTGTGGAGAGAAGTGTGATCATGGTGGAGCAAGATGCACCCTTTTTATAGGCTTCAAGTTATGAAGAAGAAAAAAGAATGAAAATCAAGCTTTGCAATAGTTGTCTAGGTAAAGCAAAGTAGAGTGGCCAGCACAAACAACTCACTGTTACTGAATCAGCCTGAGTGGATCGACTGATGGTAAAAGGTGCTGGTTCTCTTGGAAAAAGTAGTAGAGAAAGAGCCACCACCGCTACCTCCTCTCTGCTACTGTGGGATAAAGGTTCTGGTTCTCTTGGAAAGAGCAATTCTTGCAGTTCTCACTGTCAAGCCTTCAATTATTGTCCTTATCATTGCAGCTGGGGAAAGCATATCTGTGTAGGACCTTGGAGGTCACACTGGATGGTTGAGGGCGAGCGAGAGAGGAATCTCATCCTCACCCCAGTACAACGCTCTGGATATGAATGGCATGTTATACAGTGCTGGCTCTGACTTTAATTTTTCTGGTTCAGTTTGGAGATAGTGTGGCAGCAGCATTTGGCAAAAGTGTTGAGAGTTTTTTGTTTTATAGTCTAGATCACCCAATTAATTTTGGAGGTAGATTAGTTTTCTATAATTCATCTATTAATAAATTTGAGAAAAAAATTTCTTCTTCCCCTCTGTTACTTAACAACCGAATATAAGTTGATTCAGTGATTTATCTCGAGATCGACTATGAGGGGTGTTTAGGTTAAACGTAACTATAATCTATTAATAGATTTGAAAAACAATTTATTGGTGGCAAAAGGCGAATTGTTCGCCCTCAGCGCCTCTGCCAATCCGTCTCAGGGCCAACACGAATGAGGTAAATCACGGGGGCTACTAGTCTACATAGTGACTAGTGCATAAGGGAGGACATGCACCTGGCTTCGCAATTTGAAAAATAATTTGTGCACACTGTAAAGATGGTTCACTACTTTTATCTAATTCATTTAATGTCCCCAAGGTAATGGTGCAATGGTAGAGTGTCTTCTCAATTTCTTAGGCATTTAAGGATCGATGCTTAGCTTTAACGAATTCACGAATGAATTTTTTTTTTAATGGGAGGTTGACCTAAGAACGTTAGATTGATGTGTCTCTCGTTATAAGTATTTTTCAATTTATTTTGGTGGCTAATAGAAAATTTTGATGGGACTAAATCAGTCATTTTAGGATCGGTATTCCTTGACTCCTACTTATTTTGTGGTTAGAAGAGTTTTTTTTTTTTTTGGCGCATAGCCAAGTTGACTTGTGTGGTTAAAAAAAATCAAGAAGGAAAGATCACCATGAACATATGTAAAGATTTCATCTGAAGAACATATTCCTCTAACACGGAGCTGATTGATATGAAATAAATTAGATGGCTGATTGAAATAAAATTGAGCCGCTAGAATTTTTTTTGAATTTTCAAAATGCCCCTTAGAGTTTTGAAATTCTCACTTTGCTCCCTATAGTTTGGATCTATTGTCAAAATACTCTTGACTTATAAAAGGAGTATTGATAAAAGGGAGAAAGTATAACAAACCGATTACTTAAATTGGATTTATGCATAGTGAAATCTAATTGAAAAAGGTTCTAAAGTTGGTATTCCTTCAAATGGATCATGTTTGTATTGCATAAACACTTGGACACGTCTTGATAAGATAAATATTAATTCAATTCTTAGGATCACATTATAATATAAGAAGATACAGAGATTGACTTGCGCGGTAATTGTGTTATAGAAAGTCTTTATTAAAACCACCACTCCTAGATTGGTGAAGGAAGACTTGCCATTGAGGAAGTATTTCCAATAATGAAGACCTTGAGAAGGAGAAATGACTCTTGTCTATGCTACCATCCACTGATGGTGCCAAAGAGTTTCTTCTCTCCCACAAACTCTATCCATTGATGGTGCACACTTCACTTTTCCTCTCCAACAATCATGTACTGCACTGATTTGTTCAAAAAGCCCAGCACAAATCATTGTGACCTCTATCACTAGTAGAAGCTTTGGCAGATATATATTCTGCAAAGAGCTTTTGGGCTTCAACTTGTTTGATTAAATATTCCTTCAGATTAAACAATCAAGTTCTTGTTGATTTCAAAGATTTGAATGCATGGAACAATTGTAATATTTGTTATATTCTTGTTTTCCAATTCAACTAGATTTTTTTTTTTAAATGACAAACTTTACTAAGTCACACACTCAAACTTTATAGAATACCTATAAAGTATACCTAACTTAGATATTTATACAAAAAAACACCAGCAAAAGAAAGCTCCTTTGATAAGAGTTATCATTCCCTCCTTGGAGAACAAAGTGAAAATCAAATCTTTAGTGATAGATAGTAATTGTTAACACTATTACTATAGCAAATACTTGTCTTTCTAAGGGCAATACTTTTTTTTATCTCTAATCAGTGAGGTCTTCAACTACCAATCCTTTTGTCATATTTCCCAAAGACAAATTCTTTTCTTTACTCTCTATCTCAGTTACATGACTTATTTCTGCAACTTCTTCCTCTAAATCTTTTTGTTAATTAGCTTTTTTCCATTGTTCACATCTGACACCATAGTGTTAGTGTTTTTTAGAAAAGGAAAATCATTTTGATCTTAGATTATTGCATCTAACTAGTCGACATACAAATCAATATCAGGATGAAATCTCTTCATGTACTTCCTCGTAGAAGCTACCGCGCTTTGGCTCGATGCTTGATTCATAATTGAACTAAGACCTGAGATATCTATAACATGAATCTACATTCCAACTACCAATTGGTTGATAAATTTGCTACTTGAAATGATTTGAACATCAAAACTAGGATTTTCAATTGTATTACCATGTGCAATGTTATAACTCCATCTCAATGCCCTGCCCTTTCTCGGCATTCAACAAATCATCAATGCTTTCTTGGCACTCAATGCACCTGTCATTTGCCCAAAACACTGTCTCCCTCCACAACAAACTTATTATATCCATTGTCAAAGAACAAAGCTTACAATACAAGAATTTTCACTGTACAAATATGAACTATCGATATAGTCACTGTTGTAGGCATACATTTTTATGGCCTCAATCAGATAAACTTGTAACCATAGAGACTGACTGCAAACAGCTACAATGGGAAGAAATGAAAAGAGGGTTTCAGATATCTTCCAGATATTCAAAAGATAACTCCTCTAATAATTCATCCCATACAAAGCTATCTATCTCAACACCAAGGGAAACTGCATCAGGTCGAAAATTCAACCATCCATCATCCTTGACATAATCTCGGGCCACGGAATCTTGACACATGAGATTTGGTTGTGACTGTAAGCTAAGATGCATACTGATCTTTTTCCAGACCTCCTCAAGTACATTGGACTCCATTGGCAGTGTTCTAAGCTGGGAGTCGAAGTGTGAGAACCAACTTTGAAATGAGAATCTTTCATATAGTTCCAACAGGATCTCATTGATCAGATCGGAAAGGAGCTGGTGATGAGGAGAAACATCTGAAGAATCCCACGATGCAAACTCAAGATAATCAGATGGGTCAATCGACTCTTGAGAAAGTAGAGGGCCAACTAGCTGTGCTCCAGCATACTCAACACCAATGATACCAGATTTTGTCAATGCATTTCTGACATAGTCGAAATCAGCATCAGCTTCACGATCGAAGTGAGTTTGAGATTTGTCATCAACCACAAAACTTTTTGGCTTTCTTTCATCATAACTCCGGCCGCCATCAATCATCTCATGAATAACATTGAAACTGAATTCATTGTCTGTTATTTCCAGAAAATCATACCCCTCGACATGTAGACTCCCTGTGTCGGTCTCTGAATCTGCTAAAACCAAAATCACAAAGGAAATTGAATCCAATAGTGATCACTAAAGAACACAATAGATATCTTATAATCAGAACTATGGCATGTAACATGCTAATCTTATTTTGTATACTCATTTTCTTTTCAGTTTTTTGTTTGTTTGTTTGCTTCTATTGAACGTGTTCCAGAGTCGACAAAAATAACAACACAAGTTAACTCAGTATCTCCAATGTTCAAGCTAATCAATGAATCAAGCTTCAACTTTATAACTTATGTTTGCTGGATGTTACTTTTAAATTTCAACAACCTATTTTGTTTATATTTGTACAATAAATAGCAAAACTTTACCTCGGGGTAACTCAAAATTTGATGGTCTGAGAAGATCAACTTTAGGATCCAAGTCAAGAGAAGAAGTTGTGCTTGGTTTAATTGACTCATCAATGGAATCCACTTCAATTGCAACAGAGCTATCTTGCATCTGTAGTGAATCTGAAACTTCATCAACATCACACTTTTGAAGCTCGATGTTAGACCCATGCTTATGCAACGTGATGCAGCCAATACTTGTCTCAGATATACCAGAAGCACTATTTATTTCATCGTCTATGAGTTCATTCGATATACTTGGCAATTGTCCTCCACCGATTGTTGCATCAGCACTTTCAACTGAAGTTTGTGCTAGAGTTGTATCAAGTTCAAAACTGGACTTGATAATCAGAAGTTCATTTCCTAAGTCAACTGCCTCATCCATGCCTGAAGCATCACTAGGTGTACTTTGTTTCAACAACATAGTTCCATGATCCTCTTCAATTGACATCAAACTCTGCGAAAGTCTTTTCGATTCTCCAGTACTTGAACTGGGCTTAAATGCATGTTGATTCAAATCTGAGGGCTCACTAACTGAATGAGATCTTCTAAATATGTGAGAGTGTACTTCTGAAGGAGCAACAAGACTATCACTTTTGCCTTCTCTGTAAGATCTGGCTGAGGCAGATCGGAGTAACACCTCTTTCATGCCATCTCCAGTTACAGGTAGTGTCTGGCCATAAGGGATCTTATGGAGAAGCCCATCCATGGAAAGATGGCGATTCTCCTTCTTGCGAACGATTGCATCTCTCACATGTTTATTAGCATTATTAGAATGACTCAAACCGGTAACATGATAACCTTGTCTTGGGGACTCAAGAGATGATCTAGCAAAGAAATCTGAACTATTATGAGCATTATGCTCATCAAGCTCAGCATAGGTCCTATGCTTAAATGGCTTTTGTAGGAGATTTGGTGACAACAAAGCAACATATTCCCGCGAGCCTGACCTGCGAAAGTCCTTCGAAACATTCTTCAACGTGTCGGGATCATCAATCATTTCCGAGAATGACTCATTCTGTACACCAAGTAGCTCCATTGTTCTGGCAAAATTACGAGACTGGATGTTGTTTGCTTCTCTTCCCGGCCTATCAACTGATTCTTCCACAACATCTTCATTTTGTACGACTAAACCTTTGATCTCTGTTTCACTAGCAAAACTTACACCTTTGATGGCGCCATTCCTCCTGGTTTCCTTTCTTTTGGAAGATTCTGTGCTTTCATCTGGAGGAACATAGTGGTTGTACTCCGAACGATGAATGGCATTGGTGCGCGTCAAGCGCAGTGTCACCGACTTTTGTTTCTGAAGATGCTTCCTAAATAGTTTCTTCACGATCAAAGATTTGACAAGAGCCTTGCCTGAACTTCTTTTTGGCTGGTTGGGCTTGTTTAAGATCTGGAGCATGTAGAACAAACTAAACAAGTAAGATATTGGATCCCAACAGATTGATACAAGAGTAGAATCAATTAGAGAGCAAATAGAACAGAACAGAGTTACTCACAGGGACTCTTGCTTCATCATCCAAATTGTCGTGCTCAGTTAGTCTCAAAGGCACATAGAACCTCTTGTTCTTATCTCCTACAAGTAAAGTAGGCAACATTAGAAGCATAAGATTGAGTTGGGAATCTAAAAATTCAGTCTTTACGGCAAGTTCAATTCATTGCCGAAACTGTGTTGAAAAAGGGCTACTCACTCCCAGAAGGTCTGCCGCTGCGATGATTGCCGTCGTCGAGCAGCTTTCTGACGCCGATCCGGTGGTGCAAGTCGAAAATCCGCAGCGGCCAGTCCCACACACAGCTCCGGTAGTGCCTCTGGAAGACGGCTGTGGAGTTCTGGTGCTGCAAAAGACTCTCCATAAAAAAGACCTAATTTCTCCCCTCAAAGCATCGGCTGTTTAGTCTGCCGAAACCAGACAAGCTAATTAAATCGGCAAGAAATCATACAAATCGCATAAAGGTCGAGCCTTTTTGATTTGAAAACAAGAATCTTTGATCAAGATAACGAAGAAACAGTGGAATCGAAAGAAAGAAAGATAGAAAGAAAAAGGAACCTGCTTGAATGAAGGGGCGGCGGCGGCTGAGGGCGAATTAAGAGGGAGGGAATTGGGAAGGAGCGTGAAAGAGTGGGAACCTGCTTGTGTTCTACTGGGCGGTCGTAGTTGGATTTCTCTTCTTCTTATTGCGTGCTCTTCCCGGTCCTCCTTCCAAATTTGACGAGATTTTTTTTTTTTCTTTTCTGGCGTTGATTTTTTCGTATTTGAAACGTACATTTCACTTTCATCACTTTTCACTGTGGTCTTCAACTCAACCGCCATCGATGGGGTTGCGATTTTCTCTCTGTCAACGAATCTGAATTGCATTGCAAATTTGCATTCCAACGAAGAACACTTCTACGATATCAGTCAAGCAGTTAGAAATGCTCAGCGGGAAGGATAACTGATAAAACTGCTTTCTATTTAGTTCTACGTGGTAAAAGATAATACGTTCATCCTCAGCGTCTCCGTCAATCCGTCCTAGAGTTAACACGGAGAAGGTAAATCACGGGTGGCTACTGGCCAAAAGTACAAATGGTAAAAACATGAGAGAGATATATGCTCGAACGCACTGAGATTTGACCTCTAAACCTTACGTGATAAGCTCTAAATCTCCATCCTCAACACTCCTAAATATAATTTTGTACTATTATAGTAAAAATATTTTTAAATTAAAAATTATATAAAATAATATTTTTTAAAAAAAGTAAGAATAAAATAAAATAGTTTTAAAATTTTGCCGAATTCTTTTTAGGATGTCGTAATCTCTTGGCTTGGCGTAACGAAGGTGTCTGATTGTCTGAGGGGCCCATAAATAATGGCATCAACATTATACACTCATATAGTTAGTGTAAATTAAAAAAATCAAACATATTAGCATATAAAAGGGTATTTCTGTCTTTTTAATCAAAATCAATTTTTTTGTCCATTTGTCGTCATCCCATTGGATGAATGAATGGTCAAAGAAAGAAAGGGGAGAAACAACGTTATTAGGCAGGCGTTGGGGTTGCTGCTGACTGAGCTTATTGAACAATTCTACGTGTGAGAGAGAGACATTAATAACGATTAACGACCGCATCTAGAAATTCATCAAGTGGGACCCATCCCGCTCGTTTGACTTTTTCATGTTCCTCGTGTCAAATAAACAATACCAATGAGAATGTCGACAGTTAAGCCTGCGTGGCAGCGATCGAGCTTGTTTTTGAGTTTGGGGAGGAGAGGACGAACAAGTACAAACAGCTCAAAGTTAAAAATGAGAACTATCGACGAATTCTGTTTATCTCTGTTTTTATCTTTTTCTTTTTGTTTCCAACAAAGAGAATTTGAAAAATGTAAAAAAAAAATTTGTTTCTTATTTTTTTTTTTTTTTTGCACTGAGAAGATGTTTCATTTTAAACAAACCTAAGGCTTTGATTTCTCAATAGGTAATGAGGGAAGGAAAATATGATTTCTATGCTTAAACAAGGGACGAAAAGAAAAAATAAAAATAAATTAAAAAAAAAGACACTGCCATTGTTTCCCTCCACTCTCAACTTGCTCTCGTACGGTCTTAATCATCCCCGCTGGGTTCATTTCTCCATAATTAAATGTCCTTTCACTTAGGAGGTCATTCAGTATCATAATTTATCTCCCTTGGAACATTCCAAATGAACAAAATCACCTTTTACTTCATCATATTATCTTAGTTATCACTTGCACAATTTTTACAACTTTGGGTGTATATATCTTCACCCGCACTAGTTGAGCAATTAACTTTGGGACGTCCCCAAGTCGTGTTTGTCGACTAGCTAGTTAGCTCATATTCAAGACCTTACAGTAGTTGACGGCAAGCATTTCAATTGATTGGATAAAGGTTTATAGTTGACTGAGGAATAATTAATCATGTCAAGTAATGTTGAATTTAGGATGACTGTTTCAGTTCCACGGAAGTTTATTATCGGTTGCCAGGGTAAATCAGGAAAGTACATAGCTCATCTTGAGAGTCAGCATTCTCAAGCCTGCTACCTATTAAGGAGAAAAATTCTCAATAATACTCGCAGCTGAGTCTTGAACTCTAGATCTCTAATTTATTATCACAGAAGAACCTAACCATTACATTCTGCCATGGGACGTGTATAGTTGACTAAGTGTTGACAGTAAATTAAATGCAAAATTTAGGTCAATAATGTTTGTATTTGAGAGTTTTAGTCATTAAAGAATAAAGATTAGTAGTTAATTGGAAGCTTATTCCAATTGACTAGAGATATAGTAATTGGAGTCCAAGGTTATTATTTTTGTGGTTAAATCGATTAAACTAATATCTAGTCAACCGTAGGTGTCCAACGAGTGAACAATGAGGCTAAAGATATATAAGCTCTTGGACAAAGTTGGAGAACAAAGAAATTATTGGTAATCCTCTAATTCTCTTATGCTTAAGTTAATTAGAGGCCAAAAAATCTAATACGAGTATCAATTCGGATGGATCGGATTAACTTTGGATTGAATTTAGAAAAAAAAATTAACTGTCAATCCAAACCTGACTCAAACCTGAAACCCCTCAACTCGAACTCGAACTCAACCAAACCGAATTCGATCCGGACAACCCATATAACCCAATTCAAAATAAATTTTTTATCTATTTTTCCAATAATTTTTCACTTTTATCTTAATACTTTATCAATATTATACTAACATTGATATTAATATACATAAAAACATCTTAATTTTCAAAATAAAATTTGATCTTATCCTAAAAAATCAACTAACCCCCAAAATTCGACCCAACCTGAACCATATCTGACCCAACCCGAACCCAACCTAAAAATTTTTAACCCAAAACCCTCCAACCCGAACCCAACACGAATCCGAAAATTCTCAATCCGAATCTGATTTTATTTGGGTCGACTCCGATTGGATCATTGGATCGGATTCATTTTTGACACTTGTAAAATATAAAAGCTTAAACAATGATTGAAAGACATATATTGTTGGATATGATTTTGCTAGGCAAAATCAAGGTGTTATCGATCGTTGAAAGTTGATATGACTTTAAAATTGAAATCTACGTTTCGCGTAGATAAATTTAGACTATTAATTTGCTCTAAACCGATTACGCGTGAATGAAAAATTAATTAGTTAAAGTTGTATATAGAAATAACGTTAAGGAATAGATGGAGTTTTAG
>JBAMIE010188378.1:0-11837 GCA_037177295.1 Kaempferia parviflora | reverse complement strand
TAACGACTCGACCCCACTCCTTGCCCATCAGGTAAATTTGAAAAGTCACTCTAGCATAGCCATTTAATATGCCTAACAAGATATGTTCATTTTTATTATTATTAATTTAGATAACTCGCCCCACTCCCCACCCATCAAGTAAATTCAAAAAGTCGCTCTAGCATTACGAGTAGTTCGAGCACCATGGCCAGTTAATTTGTCCAATGAGAGAATCAAACTCTCGTTGAATGGGAGAACATCCTGCCTCTTATTATCGCACCGTGAGAACGTGATGCGGGAACGAAGGAACAAACTTTTAAAAATCATAACTTTTAACTCAGATATTAGAATGAAATATTTTTTTAGTTAAAATTTATTCAGAGATCTAAATTTGTTACTGGATAAAATACATAACTAACTAACTTTCAGATTAAAAAAAATATTTTTTGAGATCTTTACTAAGACTTCAGATTGATGATGTTTCAAATTGAGAAAAACTTCAGAATAAAAAAAAACCTTAAATCAAATACGATTATCCTAGATTATCATATCATAGATGGATAACTTTGATTATCTATGATATCCCTAAACCAAAGACAACAAGACAACCTACGATATGCTTCTTATCATGTGGCAAAAATGTGAATACGTTCGCTCCAGCGTCCCCCGCTAATTCATTCCGGAATCAACACGAAAGAAGTAAATCATAGTGGTTATTAACTATAAGTATAAATAATCTTCTATCATGTGATAAAAAGATGAATCACTCGTCCTAGTAAAATAATCTTATTATGCACCTGCCTGTGGTGATGTTTCACCATCTTTTTCTTTGCAAATGAATTGTCCACATTGCATACGAATGGAAAATCATACCATCCTTTTATGAGCACAATGAACGCACCTGCCTAGTCGCATTAAGATATGACTTGTCCCATCGTCCCTTCATTTCATTCCCTTCATCTCTTGGAAATTCAGAATCTTTTGCCTTTTGTTAATCTGAAAGTCACTGTCACCGTCACTGTCACCGTCACTGTCATTTAATTATGACATCGGTTACTTAGTAATTGACGGATCAAAAAACAATTGGTAAATTAACGTAACACGTAGTTTAAATTTTGTATTATTCAAATTGCACAGGCAATTTTTAAAAATATCTAACTCGCATCTTCGAAACTTGTTTTATCCGCCCGCTATTTCGCTTCCACTCGCCGAATCGATATGTATATGTGATAAAAAAAATAATAATTAATGTAACAAATCATTATTTAAAAAAATTATTAAAAAAGTTTTGATAAAAAAATATTGTTACTCTCAATTATGATATATATTTAAGGATGTATATATAATTCAGATAACTATATCAATATATAAGATCTGATTTTATATCATTCAAAATTTTTTAAATTTATCGACAAGTTTAAGCTAAAATAGAATGATGAATCTATAAAAAGCTCAGAATAATATGGAATAGATTTTATTTACTTGTTTAGTTTTTCTGATTATATCTTTACCTAATTCGATACACCATATTAAGTGTAGCGAATTTTTGACTTTTTAATTACTTTTAAAAAAGTGTAGCAGTATATTAAATATACTGCTTATAGTCACAAAAGCATACTGAATTGATTAGTAGTAATCGATTAAAAATATGTATGTTTAAAAAATTATTACTCTCAATATAATATTTAGAAATGATGTTTAAGGACATGAATATAATTAGGATAATTAGACGACTATATAACACTTAGTTCCATATTATTTTAAGTTCTCTGAATTCATATATAATCAGGAGAATTATGTGTTTATCTAGTTTTACTGATTATGAGATCAAAAGAATTTACATTTCTTCTATAATATTGTTCATTTTAGACCTAAGTCCTTATGAATTTATTTTTGAACCTTACTAAAAAGTCTCATATCAATAGAGATATCTTTCATTTTTTAAATCCATGATCTTTTTCATGTATTTCTAATATAGTGTTTTGAATATATTTCCAACCATCCTACCCTCATACGAAGGATCACCATTACTTTCATTATTCGGGCCTCCCTTCAACTTCTTTCAAAACCACTCCATATGACATCAAATCTGGATCATAATTCTGATACCACTTATTAAGATCAAAAGAATTTATATATCTCCACAATGGTACGATATTGTCCATTTTGAGCCTCAACTATCATGGATTTATTTTTGAATTTTATTTAAAATATCCATTGGTCAATTTGATAAATCGTATTGAGAGTTGAAAATTTTTTAATTGTTAAAAAGGTTTTTAATCTATTATTACGGTATAGCAATCGATTAAAAATATTTTTTTATCACAGAAATATATCGAATTGATTACTATTATGTAACAATCTATTCGGCAAGTGAATGAAACAAGCAAAGGGGCAAAATAAGTATCGGATAAGTGATTTGAGTATTCCAAGTTTGCCTACATGATTTAGGTAATACAAAATTTAAATGACATAGTTTAATAATTTACCAAAAATTAATACATAGAAGGGCCATGTACCATTAGGGTCATGGTCGTGCGAGTCGGATATTAATTTAGGAACTTGGAAACTGGTCGACCTTAGGTGCTTATTAAGTCTAAAAAGAATTTTATATATTTCTGTAATGATATGATATTATTTATTTTAGATTTAAATTTTTATAAATTTATTTTTAGACTCTATTCAAAAGATATCATATCAATAAAGATATCTTTTTGTCTAACTGATCTACTAAGACTTTCTGTCTCTCGATCCACCCGACCTGTTAGGGCTTCATTGCCTAGCCGCAACTAGGACTTCTCTGTCTAATGTTTGGTCCTCTTGATTCGGAAACGGAAACCCCTACTTCTTTTGTTCGAGGTCAATATTCTACCCACATGACTCAATTGGACCATATCTCTTGTGCACACTAGTCAGCAGTTACTTCTTCTAGCAGTCTGAGCTCTAATACTAATTGTTAGGCCCAAAAGAATTTTAGATATCTCTATAATGGTATGATATTGTCCACTTTGGACTTAAGCCATCATGGATTTATTTTTGAGTTCTACTTAAAAAGTCTCATACTAATGCATATATATTTTTCGTTTATAAACTTATGATTTTTTCTATATATTTTCAATGTAAAATTATGTTTACAATTCTACAGCCTAAATTAGGTGCTGAGTCATGCAAGGAACCCACTTGCGATAATGGCTAGTAGTCATCCGTTGTTACCTCTTCCGTGTTAACCCAGAAATAAATTGACGAAGATGCTGGGAGCGAACGAATTACTTTTTGCCACATGAGTCATACAAGGAACTCAAGCAGTTGAGTTGCATTGGTAACTGATAAATCGAGTAGGACGAAGGACTTGAGAACTTGGGATTCATAGTTCTAAGAGCATTTACATTCGTGGAACTCCTTCGAGAGGTTCTACGTTATCACATCCGTGCCACATCAAAAATAAAAAATCTCATATATCACTCCACTAGCTATCTTAAAACCTCTCAACAACTTCTTCGTGTATTCCACATTTTTAAACTCCCACCCCATATATCTCTCCCTTAATTAAAAACCAACTCAAACTTTATTTATATTTTATTTAAAAAAATTAAAAAATACACGAAGAAATAACTCCCTACTGAGAGAGAGAGTTGCTTCCTACTTAAACTGAGAAGCCTCCCTTTCACTATAAGAGGGAGGAAGGTCCCTCGCACGACGTCATCAGTGCTTGACATCTCCCACCGGAGACGCTCCAAGTCGTTGCTTATCTAAATAGGAGTCTTAGATTGAGATAAGGCCAATTAGGGTTGATCTATTGAGTATTGACTTGGAGAGGGATCCAGACGTCTCGACCAAGTTAGGAAGCTTGAGCTGTGAACAACATACTCAAATGGCTGCGTGATTTATGGTTTATTTTAAAATTGGATATAGTTTCTGAGTCAGCCGTTGACTTTGATTTTGTAATAATTACACGAGCGTATAATATGATAAACAATAGATCGACATGACTTGGAGGCATGAGCTTCTAGTGACGTAATGGAGAAATAAACCTAAAAATAAATAAAATAAATAATAACATATTCAATTCTTTCATAATCAATATCTAACATCATCAAATAGGGTGCCTAATTAATTAAAGAGGGATAAATTTATTATAATGGAATAGAGATGAATTTTTAATAGATGTATGTATTTTGAGAAAAACTCCTCTCACTTACTAATTATTTAGTTGTTTGTTATAAGTTGACCTATGATTTATATATAATATAAGGATAATTTATGAGAGGCCCATGAGATGAGCGTAAATATCTTTTATTATAAACCATAAATAAATTAATTATTTGATAGGATAACTAAACTAAATTAAGCTAAACTAAAATAAACCAAGTGATTAAAACAACCTTGGTTTCTTTTTTTACGGACTTGAATTTAATTATTTAGAATTTTTTAAACTAATGAGATTAATATTATAAGTTTATTTGTTATTTTTAAGTTTATTTATTTATTTATATGTTTAATAAGATTGTTGCTATTACAATGTTATTATAGCAATTATGAGATTATAATTATTATAATTGCTATAATTATATTAACTATGTTCCTGTACCTGTTATAATTATATAAAAAATAAGATTTTAAAAAATAAAAATAATAAATGAAAAATAAATATTCTTTTGTCGATTTCAATATCTATATATTTTAAATTTTTATCCAATTTTCTTTGGATGAGTAGTTGGAACTTTTACTCATTTGCCACGTGTTGATCAGGGAGCAAAGCTAGTCGCATCTTCCAGGGAGAGAATGTAAAAAAAAAAAAAAAAAAACAGCCGTAAAGTTGGAAAAATGTGGATCGAAAATGTGGAAACGGAGTGCCGCAAAATTGGAAGACGACGACGACGATCGGAACAAATCGAGCGGTAAGATTTGATCTTTGGTCACATGGTTTTGATCCAGTCCAGATTATTAATCATAGAAAAATTCAGGAAAAGAATGGTGCGGCGGCAGAATAAAGTAGGGTTAAGCACGTAGACGAAGAGGGAAAGCGACAACGAAGGTCAAGCTACTTTATCTGCTTGCAATTGGCGAAGGAATGATCGATCTATGATACCTTGACGAGTGGAGTCGTCGATCTGTTGTCCTCCAGGTACGCCAACAAAGTTTCGATTTTTTTTCGAGTTAAAGGATCTGGATCGCAGCATTCTTTAGGGTTCATGTGATCCCGCGCTGTGGTTCGATTTCGCCCTCTCTTTCTCCTCTTTAGGGATTTTCTGCGTTTCTAGGTTACTTTTTTCTGTTTTTATGCTGAAGAATTTCTTCCCTTTTTGTTTTACCCTAATTTCTGTGTTTTCCCCAATTTTTAGAAGAAGAAGAAGAAGAAGATGGGTTCACTCTTGAGTTTCAATCGCAGTAAAGATCAGCCAATAGAGGATTGTAGCTGTTCTGGAATGGACTGGTGCAAGAGGGCAAAGACATCAGCCAATTGTGATGGTGAAAACAACATGCTGATCCCTGGTCTGCCAGATGAGATCTCACTGGAGATCATTGCTAGGGTTCCTAGAATTTGCTACCTGAAGATGAAGATGGTGTCTCGGAGTTGGAAAGTTGCTATCGCCGGCCCGGAGGTTTACCAATTGAGGAAAGAACTTGGAAGAACTGAAGAATGGCTTTACATTTTGACAAAGCTAGAAGATCAGCTTGCTTGGCACGGCTTGGATCCTTCGTCGGGCCGGTGGCAGAGGGTGCCACCAATGCCCGCGACAGCCTTCGAAGATGAATCTCCGCGAGGCTTCTCGGGGTTGTGCACACGAAGCCTGATAGATTCAAGCACCAAGATCACTGAAACCATTAGAGGTTGGGTGGTCGGGAGGAGTGATGCTTCAACGAAAATGCCGTTTTGCGGTTGCTCGGTCGGCACGGTTGGTGGATGTCTTTATGTTCTAGGAGGATTCTCCAGATTCTCCGCGATCAAATGTGTTTGGAGGTACGATCCTTGCACGAATTCATGGCAAGAATCAAGTCCAATGACAGAAGGAAGGGCTTTCTGTAAGATCAGTATGTTAGACGACAAGCTTTATGCTGTTGGCGGGATTAGGAGGGTTAAGGGAGGTTTGTCTCCGCTTCAATCAGCTGAAGTATACGATCCTCAAACCGACACATGGGCGGCGATGCCAAGTGTGCCGTTCTCGAAAGCGCAGGTATTACCTACGGCTTTCTTAGCCGAGTTGCTGAAGCCTGTTGCAACTGGTGTGACTTCTTATAGAGGCAGGCTGTGCGTCCCTCAGAGATTGTATTCTTGGCCGTTGTTCGGTGACGTTAGCGGTGAGATATACGATCCCAGAACTAACACATGGTCCGAGATGCCGGCCGGCATGGGTGAGGGCTGGCCAGGTAAGCAGGCCGAGACCAAATTGAGCGCGGTGGTGAACGGCAAATTGTATGCCTTGGACCCCGCTGGTTCTTCAGAGGGTGCCCAGATAAAGGTGTACGATGACAACGACAATGTGTGGAAAGTGGTTATAGGTAAAGTGCCATTCCATGACTTGACCAATTGTGAGACCCCATATTTGCTTGCTAGTTTCCTGGGGAAGCTCCATCTGATCATGAAAGGCATTAGCAATGATACGTCTGTCTTGACGGTGGACATTTCAGCTCTTTCCGCAAGTGTCTTACCGAGTCTAAACCCTGAGAAGTTTCGAAAGGCAGAAGACCCTGACTTTTGGGAGGTCATTGGCACGAAGAATTTTGGTGCGGCAGAATTCATCAGCTGTGAGGTACTTTCTGTTTAAGATGTAATAGTTCCCAGTTGTATATGTATCAAATACCGCAGTTCATTCTTGCCAGATCTAGCTCTTTGGTGGCCGGTATAGTACTGGCTTATCGATTCATAGCAAGCCGAATGCAATTCGTGTTCAAATCAACTATTGTGATGTGAAATGTAATCCTTTACAAATGAAATATGAGATTGTCTTGTATCTTGATGTATGGTATACCATGGTATCAGAGCCATCTCCGCAATGTGATTCAATGTGCCAACACGGCTCATGTGGCTTAGACAAGATTTTAAAAAATATCTAGTAAATCAAATAACATCGAATCTGGAATGACCAATTCGGTCCAACAAAAATTATACATCAAGGCTGCATTTGGTAGGTTATAATATAATCAACCTGTAATATAATCCTTCTTGCAATGTAAAGTAATGCAATTCATATTACATTACTACATTTGAAAATATGTTGAATGTAATTTTTGATTACATGGATGATTACATTCTTTTGTTTGGTATCAATTATTTTTTATAAGAAATGAAATTCATATAATTATAAAATGACAAAAATATCCTTTACCACCACCGACCAACGGCGATCGGCTGGCAGTGGTCAGCGTTGGTCGGCTAACAGGCGGTCAACGGTCGACAGTAGACCAGTCGACAGGCCGGTGGTTGGCCGACCTGCGATGGTCGATGGGTGGCTAACAGCGGTCGGCTCGATCGACCAGCCGACGGCGGTCGACCCAAGGCGGTCGGCCGACGATGATAGTCAACTGTGGGAGGTGATGTCGACAAATTAGTTCAAGTGTAGTTTAATAAGATAAGAGGGGTATTTTTGACATAATACTTTTCAGGTTGTAATGTAATCTGGATTACATTGATTTTGCTTTGTAATCTGGATTACATTGATTTTGCTTTGTAATCTAGATTACATTACATTGCAATATTAAATTGATACTAAACAACGTAATCAGCCATGTAATATAATCCAGATTACATTATAAGACTGATTACAACCTACCAAATGCAGCCCAATAATCACGGGCTTTACACATGAATTTACAATAGCTGTATAACATGTGTCGCTACTCTAACTCCATTTTTTTGGTTAAATCAAAAAACCTATGCAAGAATTTATATAAATGGGTTTGATGGCCTTGAGCAACATGATAGTAATAAAAATTTAAAGGATATTTTAAAATTTATTAAAATTATTTTTAAAAATGTCAAATGTGGAAGAAAACTATTTCAAATATTTACACCCAAATTTGAAGAGAATGTATACACCCAATTCCAACTTTAGTTTTTTTTTTTTTTTAAAACTAAATCTTAAATTTTATATTCATTAATTTTATATTTAAAAAATTATTAATAAATTTCCCCTTTTTTATACGCCACACATCTGAACGATGTTCATCCCTAAAAGTGTAAACGAACCGAACTAATTCAGACTTGGTTGTGTTCACAATACTTATCAAGCCTGTTCATTAATATTAACGAACTAAACTCACCAGTATTCACGCTTGTTTATATTATATATTTTGTTATAATTGAACCAACATAATATAACTTTGTCAAACAGAACACTAAACTTATTCATGGACGTCCAATTCAATTACAACCCTATTCACCCCCTCCATCTAACTTATAGTTGTCGATCATCTTTACTTTCACCCCCGCAATTACCCTGCATCAAGAACGATATCACTCTTGATGTTGGACTACAGAATGAAACCCTTCACATTGGTTGAGGATGGAGAATTCAGACATGAAAAGCTCGAATAGGTTACTAGTGAACTAATGGAGGGGTCAAGCTTTATAGAAATGGAGCAATCTTAGAGTGGTATATCAATCACTACTACTATGAACCAAACTAAACCATAACTACTTGCTTTTCCTATTTCCATCCTAATTTCATTTCTATACCTATTTTTTCTCGAACCCAATTACTTCCCGGCAAATATAATGAATCATTTTATGAACAAACACACACATGTAAAATATTATACATATAAAAAGTGAACTCCAGCAAGCTTTGGTCCACCTCTAATGCATCAGAACAGTTAGGTTATGCAGAGAAACAATCCATCAAGTATAACTGGGGAAGCACATTCAAGCAGTCCACAAATGTAAAGTTACATCGATATATCTGAATCTCTAGTTGGTTCTCAGCTAACAGGATGAACCAAATAACTTAGTGTTTTTTTTAGTTTGGTATGTGCATGTCGATAAATGAGCATTAATTTGAAGTCCCATATATGCAACATCAACAGATTGTTACCAAGAGAGTTTAATCATAAAGATTTATCTGATGTTAAATGGAAGAATCTTAACAAGAAGAAAAAGAAAACCGATGAACATTACTAGAATACAATGATTCAGCAATCACAACATCATTAAACAAAGTTACATAGAACTTCAAAATATATTATAGGACAGAAGGAAAGGGAATATCCACTCTTGATTCATCATTTAATTGAACGAGTAGGCAATTTAAGTGTAACATACACCAATTTATATGCTTGAGTATCCTCTAATATCAAATTAGAGGAATATAAACTCTCATAGCATTGAGAACTATACTATTGAGTGTCCTACAGCCATAACTTTTCCCACCATATGACATCCCCTTATAACATTCATATGCTCTTCACTGTTTCAGTATAAAATTAATCAAATGGACTCCTATCATCCTTTTATGTATAATAGATCAAAGTTAATGCCCGGGCTAATTCGATGAATTAGAGAATACTTCACCACAATAACCAATTCATAGAGGTTTGTTAACTTACAAATGCAAGCATAAAAGTATAGTCCACAAGTGAGTATTGACATCAAAACAAAACCTAACAAAATACTTGGTAGCTAGAAAGATGTTCCACGGATAAACAATTTTGCATAATCAAGGTAGCAAGCTTAAAACATATCATTGAGTGTAATAGAGAATGTTTCCTCACAAACATAGCATAATTTAAACTAAAATAAAATTTAAAGCACCAATATTTAATCAAAATTCTTGTTAACAGAAGCAGAAAGCAAACCCAGGCAGGAAAGGTCGAAGCTTTGAGGGAAAACCCGTACTGCAGGACGCCGTGGGTCTAACGGTAGGACTTCTGGAAGCGGGCGCGCGCGCCACGCCCACCAAACTTCTTTGGCTCGCATCGGCGGGGGTCAGCGACGAGCAGGGTGCGATCATAGCGGACGAGTATGTCCTTGATTTCCTGCTTAGATTGCTCGTCGACGTACTTCTGGTTGTAGGCTACGAGGGCCTTGGCGATGCTCTGGCGGATGGCGTAGATCTGAGAGGTCTTGCCGCCGCCGCGGACGCGGATGCGGAGGTCGACGCCCGCGAAGCGCTGCCGTCCGAGAAGGAGGATGGGCTCGAAGGCCTTGAGGCGAAGGATCTCCGGCTTCACCAGCTCGATCGGCACGCCGTTCACCTTGATCAGTCCACGCCCGCGCTTGCAGTGCGCCACAGCCACTGCCGTTTTCTTCCGGCCAAAGCACTGCACGGACTCCGAAGGCGCCGTCGCCATTGCCGCCGCTCGAGCTCAGAGGTAGGGACCAAGATGAAACCCTACGTCTGAGAATTGTCCCTTATATAGTGGACCGTTCGGCCCAGGCCGGTTTCTTCCGGTCCAATCAGGTTGAACTCCATCAGCCCATTTAGATAATATGCAAGGTCTGTGGCTTTTTTGATAAAATAACAATAAGGAAATATATAAAAAAAATTAAAAAAAAACATTATTCTAAAAATCAATATATATAGATAAACAACATCTTACAAAGTAAGGTAGTACTGCAAACTTCATGTTCATGCACCGAATTATTCTTTTTAAATATCTCTTCAAATTCAAAGCTAAGCCATGGGGAGTTAAACATAGCACATGCCATCCATGTTACATTGTTGTATAAAATACTTGTCCCAACACTTTCACTCTTGGATCTAAAGGATTTAGAATTTTCACCTCTTGGAGCAATTAAGCAAGCACAAAGATCTCGGGAGTCGGGACCATAGATGTAGTCGTACTTCCAACTCGGCCCCGGTCGAAGATAGTAAGAAGTTTAAGCTTAGATTCGACTCTCTAGGGTTTTAACATGGTATTAGAGTTAGACAGTCACCTCTAACGATATTAGGCCTAATCGACTATCTCAAAGTTTTGTAACATTTAAGTTGGATTGAGTTCCCTCTCGGGCTTAATTGGCTATCTCAAAGTTGAATCGAAAAGGCCTGTACAAATTGAGCAAAGTCATCATTTGACATGTGTTGAATCATCCAAACACCCAAACCACATTCAAGTGCAGTCTAGTACACGAAACTCCCGTCACACAGTAACAATTTTACCGTTACGCCAAGGCTTCCATTCACCCAAACGACATTCAAGAACTCTATAAACAGTTTGAGTCCTTCGTGCCTTGTTGTTCTCAGCCTAATAATGAAGACACCAAAACCCCTTCTTCAATCCAAAAGTAGTCAATCCAAATGAGATCTCCCTTGCCCTACAACAGCTTGTCTTCACATGACATGTACAATTTTTAACACACAAACTATATTGCTGTGTCTCTTCCAGTAGAAAACTGCATGTGCCAAGATCATCCAGCATTAAATTTCTACAATAGATTTTACCTCTGATTGTTTTTTTAAGCTTTCGATCTCTTTTCGATAAGCCTCTTCGCCGACTTGTAGTTTCTTAACCTATAAGCTCAATGTAAGAGATAAGCATATTAACCACAGATTACAGTAATAACCTTATCAGTAAAGAAAAAGACTTGTTTATTAACAACCAAAAGTTTAGAAAGATTAGCGACTAATCATATATTTACGATGGTTGGAGACTTGTCATAAATGTATTTAGACCAAGAGTTTCAAAAGTTTCTTAACTGCTCGATCGAAAGCTTGGTGTTTTGGTAGACCGATAAAGTCTTCAAACTTTTAGCTATGAAGGGTAGCTCATGGATGCCTATCTTCGACGGTAAGAAACCGTAGGTTTATCAAATTTTCAACATTCAATCAAATTCGCTTATCAATACTTGTAGTACACATTCTTTCGTATCACTCATGTTCAATAACAAATTGGTAAACGAGCCTATTACCCCATCTAGTTAG
>JBAMIE010188372.1:0-12304 GCA_037177295.1 Kaempferia parviflora | reverse complement strand
GATGCTGCCCACACGCCTCCGTCCGGCCGATCGGATGGACGGTTCCTCAAGGCTCTCGTGCTCCGCGTCGCGGTATAAGTGGGGTTTTCCACACGCCTCCGTCCGGCCGACCGGACGGACGGTTCCTCAAGGCTCGCTTGCTCCGTGCCGTATTAGTCCGACAGTCAAGAAAAGCAGTTCACTCATCCAGCTAGTAATCATCCACGCCAACACCTTCCCTAACGTCCATCCAACCTACGCCTGATCCTACGCCGGACAGGATCAATAGTCTTGAGGAGCGTGTGGCGGTAGCCCAGGATGACTAACGTTAGTTGTTACTTGTTAGTGTGGCATTAATGAGCATGCATGATCACTGTGTAATCACGTATCGACGAAAACAAACGATTATATTATAGAACAGAGATAGTGTGCAACAATTCCCCATATTCTCTAAAATCAATTAAGCAAATCAGAGCTTATCACACTGCGAAGGGACGAAAGAGAGGGTCTCCTGCTTCAAATCGTAGAGAATGTGCAGGTTCTGTTGCTGGAAGTTGCCGATGATCGACAAGCCCCTCGATCCCATGATGGTCAAGCACAGCAACCCCGTGCTGGAGTCCGCGATCAGGTAGTTCTCCGCCGGCAAATCCATATCCGCGCCGTCGAAATTGAACGTCAGCTTCGGCACGGTCACCGACGACGCCCCCGCTGGCAGTGCGAAACAGACGTCGAGTCCCACGTCGGAGCCGTCGGCCGCCCGCAGCTGCACCTGGTTCAGGAAGGCCCTCTTCACCTGCCGATACCCCGCCGCTTCCAAGTAAGTGATGGAGGTGCCGGAGTCGATGATCACGCCGCCCGTCCCGTCTTGCTGGAGTGCGAAGGTGGAGCTCGGGATCTGGAGGCGAGTCCCGCCGACGGTGATACCTTTGAGGGGGAGGTAGTAGAAGGACGGCTGTTGCGGGTTCTTCAGCAACGGGATCGATTGCACGGCCGCCGTCCCTTCGCTGGCCCTGAGGTCGGCTAGGGAGCCAAATAACAGAGGACTCTTCTTGGATTGGTCCAAGGAGGTGAGGCAATAGGAGAACTTGTCCAATCCCAGCTGAGATATCAACGAGAGCGGCCCGCGGCCGAGCCCCACGATGCCGGCGCCCTGCCAGAAGCCATGTTATGTTGTCAACCAGATAAGAACAGAACAAACAATAGAACCCACCTGCGAGAAGCCATTCCCCTCATTGGTGTCGCCGCATCCGAAGGCGACGCCGGGCACTGCCGTCGGCTTCGCGTCGCCTCCTAACTCAAACGTCTCGCTCGCGAGCACGCCTTGCGTCGACGAGGAGTCACCATAGGTGTACAGGTACTTGCAGTCGAAGGCGGCGGCGCAGCGGGAGGTGGGCAGGGCGTGACAGAGTTCGCCGGTGCAGGGGAGCTTCTTGTAGGTGGAGGAGATCGAGGGGTCAAAGACGGCGGAGGGCTGCAAGAAGCACTTTACGCAGGGCTTGCACTGCGTCCAAATGAGGTCGCTGCCGGTGTCGAGGATGGCGGAG
The DNA here is from genome assembly GCA_037177295.1 of Kaempferia parviflora. Taxonomy (NCBI): domain Eukaryota; kingdom Viridiplantae; phylum Streptophyta; class Magnoliopsida; order Zingiberales; family Zingiberaceae; genus Kaempferia; species Kaempferia parviflora. Next base: position 10,781 of record JBAMIE010188372.1, on the reverse strand, counting down.
TAGGCGAGGCTGGGCGTGCCGATGGCGAGGTCCATGAGGAACTCGCCGCTGCCGGCGTGGACAGACGCCTGGACTTGGCCACTTCCGGTCGCGGTGTCTTTCATTGCCGCGCCGCCACTGCCGTCGGCGGAGGTCAGCCTCGTGACCCGGTGACTGCTGCGGAGCGCGGCTCGTTGTAGAAGCTCGAACTTGGAGAAATTTCCGTTGGAGTCGACGTGAGTGAGCTCCACTCGGAGGCCGCTCAGCGACGAACAACTAGCCATGTCAATTAACGGCCATAACTGAAGTAAGAAGAACACCTGGACCGCTCCCATTCCCATTTTGTAGAATCCAAATTAAAGCAAACAGAAGAAAAGATTTACAGCTCCTATATGTAGAATTAATTTGCTGAAATTGTATAAAGAAGAAGAAGACTAATTATAAGCAACATTATATGGAGTCTGAAGAGCAAACAATAAACAATATTGCATGTTTTGCGACTTGATTCACAGTTTATTGGTGTCAGCAAAGGTGTCATTCTCAATATTTTTCTATTCGCTTTTAGGTCTAGATAGGTAAGATATCTGTTTCTTCACCACCTTGACTTGAGAGCACTGTTACAGTTTGTAGTTAACACGTAATATATACATAGTGGATTAACAGATCATTAGAAAAGATGATGAAATAGACTGAAGGGTAGGTGAGCAACTTGAATGGTAAGCTCATTGCAGATGATCAGGAGAATATGTGCTGCTTTACAGTGCAAGTAAGTCATGCCAATATGCAGCACGGAAGGTCTTGTGGGTTTTGGTGGAGGTTTGGTCATCCATCAACATTATCAGCTCACTTGTTTAATTTAGAGATCAACAACTGATAGTCACTTTCAAAACCTGCTTGGAAGAATAGATGTGACAGTAGATCGTCTGAGTTAAGCCGAGGCACAGTTCTATAAAGAATATATGCAATTCCATACATACTTAATGATTAAATTACTCGACAAAATCAGCTGTCTGCTTGATGAACTTTATTCGGATTCTTTCGGAGTAATGAAACATTAAACAAGATTATAAGGGAAAGTTGGCTAGCTTTGCATATTGCACCACGCTCAAAAGAGCTTGGAGACAGTGAGGTAGACCGTAGATGTCTGTGCCAAACTATACAAGAGTTGTTTGTTGATGTTTAACCGGATACTTTGGAACGCCATCCAGCAATCACGTCCTCTGGAAGTGCTCTAGTCTTCACGAAAGAATCCTTGGAGAAAATTAACTGCAATACTAAGACAAGTGAAGTTATGGGGGAAAAAAAGTGATGATTCTATCAAGTTAAACTTCAATTTCAACCATTTATCTGATTTAGCTGGAAGTTAAAGTAGAGAAAATGAATGGCATTAAATATCTTCACTTATATGTTTCATTCCAAGTAAATTGTTAGGGACCCAAGTGTGGAGGTGGCTTCAAATGTATTAAACTCACAAGTGATTTGTTTAAATTGCTGGTCCTAATACACTTCTTTGTGTTTCTTTCCTTCAAGGGAACTAGAAAACCAATATTTTATTTTATTTTCCATTGATAATTCAATCTTTTCCTTCCCCTTTCATTTTTCCATCATTCAAGTGGACACAATGTTACAAGTCAACGTCTTTCCAGTTAGTAAGTGTTCATCGGATAAATTATTATATCATAAATGGAAAGAATACGAATGTCTGGAACCTATAAAATGTAAAGCACTTGGCGTACCTTCATGTATGTAGTGACATAGTTGAGTGATTCTGGAACTGACCAATTCTTGTAGTGACCCAGAGCAATATCCATGTGAAAAAGCTTAGGCCCAAGTGACAAATCAGCGGCAGATATATTATCACCATTCACAAATGGACCCTGATAAAGAAGAAAATATAGTTGATAGCACAGTAGGAACTACTCCCAACTCACTAAAATAGTGCAAGAAGGTTACATGCATGACAGCAGTGCCAAACCAAATCCATGAAGCTGCAGCTCAATTGTATCAATCATGAAAGCAAATTCTAAAAATCTTGACTGAATATAGAAGATATCTATCTAAGAAATTCAACGAGAAGCAATAGAACTTGAGAGCTGATTGAAACATACATCCCACTGTCATATTTAATATTAGAAAATGGTTGTGGTGAACTCTACCAGCCAAATGGAGAGTGTTTCTCAACTTTGCCCACAAAATTCAATATGAAGAAAACACAAGAACATCCAGAGCTGATTGTACTGTCAGAGTTGGGTCTTCATCATGCCAATTTTCATATCCAATGAAAATAGCAATGTCAAATCCACCCAACCTACACATCATACATGGAACGAGCAACTTGGGAGTTTCGTGGTTAACACAAATAGTCAGGCAGCCGCCCTCTGATTAGCAGACAAATGCACTAGTATGCAAAGTGTTTAAAGAATGGAAGCATTAATGCTTGACCTAAGTAGAGTAAAAGTAAATGAAAGAATAGGCTTACATTTTCCTTTAAATACTCATTAAAAGAAGTCAGCTCATCAAGCAAGGCCTGCTCTGTGCCATCAGTAGGATCTTTGCTTTTTAAGAAACCAATGAAGGTTGAGAAGATCTTTGAACCACTGTGAGAAAGACAAAAGAACATACAAATTATGTTAACACTCTATCCAAAATAAAACTGTATGAAGACTTATAAAGCACTAGAAAAGATGATCATATGGTACCAAACTAGAGTACCATCATATAAGCTTCTCAACATTTAACAGTATGTGAGTAACAATCTTGTTAAACTGCTGGTACACATGGGCAAAATTAGTAGAGATTAAAGGATGTTGTTGATGTGTGATTTCTTAGTTTCTCCAAAGCCATTGAGTATCAAAATAACTGAACTTTAATGAAACTTCTCCATGCTATAAGCATAAATATTTAGCAACAGAAGTGCAGTGGAATTTCTACCCATTCTCATCATTCCCTTTGTTTCAGCATACAAAAAAACATACCCGAGAAAATAACCTAAACCCTAAATTGATTATGCCAGCTCAGGATAACTTTGTGATCCATGGTAAGTGTTAAAACCAAATACTGAGAAAGGTTGTGGTATAATACTAAGTAAAAGAAATCTAGATGACCCCAAGCAAATCATATGCTCTTTAGTGAAAACTAGATAACCATAATCCATAAAAGAGGTGGAAATGATTTCTCTTTCACTAACTATACATTTAATACAGATGCAAAGGTAAGAAAGTAAAATGCATACACTGATGCTTTCTCTGGAGGAGTCTCAAGGGATGGAACAGGATACTTCTCTTCCAATGCATTTGCGATAATGTCTGAATCAGCAACCCACTTATCATCAAGTTTTATGACTGGAACTTTTCCTTCCGGGCTTACTTGTAAAAACCTGGAGAATCAATTTTCGAATGTGACATGAGCTAAACCTATGAATTCCTCCATATTTGTCCTCCAATTTTTCAGTAATCTTTAGTCAATTGTTTACCAATCCGGCTTCTTTGCTAAGTCTACCAACTTTAGATCGTAAGGTAGATGCTTCTCTTCGAGGGTCAAAAGTACCCTTTGCGTGAAAGGACCTGAGAATCATACGAATACTCATGCAATGTCATAATTCTGAGAGTAATGTTGAAGACATTGACAATCAAAGAACAAGTCGGAATCAATAAAATAAAATAATAAAAAAAAACATTGTTAACAATAGATAGTGCACTGAAGCACGAGACTCTAATGAAATTCAAAAGAAGAAAAAAAAAGATGCCTCTTTTGAAGTCAGCAAAGATAAGAGGAAAGAGATCGAGAGACATTACAATCTCCGAGCCGATTGGGCACGGTGACGGACGCCTTTGCGCAGACCTCAAGTGGCGAATCCGGCGAGGTTGAGGCGCGGACAGACATCGCACGGGCGAGGCGCCGGGAGGAGGCTGGGTTCGACTTTAAGGAGACAGAGGAGTGGATGAGAGCAGCGGCAGCAGAGGAAGAGAAGAGGGAGGAAGGGCGGGAGAAGAAGACCGCGGGACAGAGGGTCGCCATTGCTGCTTAGCGTCCCTAGGCGGTAGTAGATGCTTCGACCCTATCCGCCTATCCGCGCCGCGTCCCTACGCAGTCGGCGCGATCGAAAGAAGAAAAGTAGACACGAGTCACGACACGACCTGTGTCACTGCACAAGGTAAAATTTAAATACTGATCCATTTTGATCAGATCCAACGGCTGATGTGTACTGATCCAGAAATAGACCAGGAATTGTGGTCCAGAGAATCTTTGCTCGGGCTTTCTCGCATCCTCTAGTTCAAACGGTCCTCTTGATATTCATGTATTACTTCCTTTTGATCTAATCCAACGGTCCTCTTGATCTGAACAAAAGAATCAAAGATTATAAACCAGATGATCTGCTCTCCTTACTCTCTCGCATCCTTAGTCAACAATCCCTTGACTCATTCTGGTCCATAATTAGGAGGGATATTGGATCAGATCAGATATCTATGTATTGTTCACTTCTGATTTAATCTAATAGTCTTCCTGATCTGGACCATGAGAGAACCAGAGATTACGGACAAGAGAATCTGCTCTCCTGACTTTTTCGTATCCTGATCCATAATCCCTAGACCCCTTCTGATAGATAATTAAGAGGACCGTTAGATCAGATTAGATATCCATATATTATTCTTTTCTGATCCGATCCAACCGTCCTGACTTGGATCAAGAAATAACAAGAGATTAACATGATCTTCTCTTTCCGCGCCTATTATTATTTATTTATCAGTATAATGTTTGTGCTAATTTATTTGGACGAGACATTCATCTTTTCTAAAATAAATTATCTTTAGTAATATTTTAGAAATTAAGCCGTGCTATTTTAAGTAAAAGATGATTTTAATTGTTCAACTAGAATATTAATATTTTATCTAACTTAATTTATTTTAATGAAAAATTAAGTGCATCTTTTAGTCAAGGGTTGACATTTACTAAATTTTTAATTAATATATAGGGGTGCATTTTAATAAATTGTGATGAACAACCTTGTGAAGAAAGTCAATTGTAATTTAAAATCTCAGTTTTATAATTTTAAAATTCCTACCCAAATGGATTGATTTTATATGTGAAAATATTAGGTAAAAATTAAAATAGCATTTGTTTTAAATTTATTATTATTTTTTAATTAAAGGATGTCTCACTTTAATTTTTTTAATAAAAGAATATCTTACCCTTTGTAAAATGATACAAATATCATCTATTATACTATTTCCATTAATATATTCCTTTTGTAATAATTGCATATTTGTCGAAGTTACAGTTTTATAGTTGTCATACAACTTGATGTGGTCGATTCGCTCACCTCCAGTACCTCGCTAACTCGTTCATAGGTCAACACAGTTTTATAGTTGCTATACAGCTTTATAGTTCTACAATATAAATGTTAGATGAATAAAATTAAATCCATAATATTGATTAAGATTGGCTATGTAAATCAAAATTTCATTTTGCATCCAAATAAATAAGCTATAAACAAAATTTAAAAAAAAAAAGGTAAAAAAATACCAAAAAAAGAGAAAGTAGAGTGGAAAAAATTAGAGATTATTTGGGTTGAGTCATTTTCTTTTTTTCTTTTACTATATATTTTTATTATTTTAGAATTTTTTTGAATATATTACCTCTATTTATTTAAAAAAAAATAGAGGTAAAAAAATATAAATTAAACACTGTTTTTTAAAAACTATATCTCCTTAAAAATTGAAAATAGAACCATGAAAGTTTGAGAATTCACTATTTGTGTTGTATATGTTACCATGTGCACGATTTTGAAATTAGCCAATATATTTAGACAGGTTACTTGGTGACGGTCCTAAGAATAGTATAGAAGAGTATAAATGTGAGAGCAAAAGATAATATTACCTATTTATTTAATATTATCACGTGGTAAAAAGATGATTCATTTGTCTCAGTGCTCCCTTGATCCGTTCCTAGGTCAACACGAAGGAGATAAATTATGAGGATTATTAGTCATTAGTGTAAATGGTTAAAATATAAGAGATGAATATATTATTATATTTTAATTTTAAAATTTTATGTGACAATCAGATTGCTCTGAAGAGATATTTATACAAATATTATCAGTTCTACGATGAAATATAAATCACAACAGGCATTTTGTACCTAACCAGTCAAGTAATTATATACCGGTGTAGTACACTGCACCGTCCATCCCTAAATTAGAATGGTTTTTGATAAAAAATAAAAATTAATAAAAAAATTTAATTGGGGCGCCCATTTTTGCCTTCTTACTTTAACACATCGACGAAAACTGTTTGTCGATTGGGCTTTCGACGGTCGACCATGGAATCGAATCGTCTCCCTCCCCCTCCCAAGCTCGGATCCTTCCATTACACCTTCGAGCAGCGGAGCAAGGAGCGCCTCCTCTCTTCCACCCTCTTCCCCAACCTCGACGATGAGCTCTTCAACCCGCCGCGTGGTTGCTTCCAGCGCCTCTCCGACGGGGCCGCCGACGCCTGGAAAGACCTCCAAGGCCTCGCCCTCAAGGGCTGGGAGTTCGGCCGATCCGATCCGCGCAAGGTTGTGTTCGCCGCCAAGATGGGCCTCGCCCTCACCATCGTCGCGATGCTTATCTTCTTCCAAGTGCCATTCCGCGACCTCTCCAAGCACTCCGTCTGGGCGATCCTCACCGTCGTCGTCGTCTTCGAGTTCAGCATAGGTGCGTTTGGCCGTCGATCGCCTTTTGACCTTGTTTCCGCAAGTTTATCTAGGCTCGAAATGCAGAATCGCTTTTTTGATTGGTCACCCCTGGTTCGTTATCGATACGCTTCCTCATTTCTATTTATGTCTCCTTCGTGCTTTTTTCTGTCTTGTTTCCCCCCATTTCCGGCTGTTTGGATGAATCGTTTCTCTAGTTCAATCTATACTGGATTCTGCAAACTTTTGAACTCATTTCCAATCGTCATTTTCCGTGAAAACAATCGTCATCCCATTCTGTCAAACCAATAGATATAACTTTCCAATTTTAACATATTCTTCGGAGAAAGTGGATAGTGAATTACTAATTGGATCTATAACTTCAAAATAAACAAGTCTTAGATCAATAAATTTATATACACCCATTAACTGGTCGATTCGTCTCCGATTTCTCCAAAAATAAAATTAAAAAATCTCTCTCTCTTTTTTTTTTTGGTGGAATTCTTCCTTGGTGCATCGCCTACGGACTAGAGTAATTATATAGTGCGTCTTACAGGTGCAACACTAAGCAAGGGTTTTAATCGGGGTTTAGGAACGTTGCTTGCTGGAGGTCTTTCTCTAGGGGCTGCAGAAATATCAACAGTGACTGGAAATTGGGAAGAAGCAATTATCATCATTTTTATCTTTGTTGCCGGTGAGATGCATAATATTTATGTCTTACTTTACTTCTATGAGCTGGGTTGTAAGTGTAGAATGCTAACCTTTGCCTTATATTTGTGTTCTATTGTGATGCAGGTTTTCTTGCATCCTACATAAAGCTATTCCCCAAAATGGCACCATATGAATATGGATTTCGAGTTTTTTTACTCACGTTTTGTTTCATTCTAGTGTCTGGATACAAAACAAGGGAATTTGTTGAGACTGCTGTGAGTCGGTTTTTACTGATTGCACTTGGTGCTGGTGTTGGTTTGGGGGTAAATATTTGCATTTATCCAATCTGGGCAGGAGAGGACCTACATAACCTAGTAGCAAAGAACTTCATAGGCGTGGCTAGGTCTTTGGAAGGTATTATTATTGTAATAGTATGCATACAGCTTAGTTATCTGAATTTCTGAATCGTCCTGGAATGTTGATCTACCCTTCTTTGATCAGACCAGAAAATGTAACTGCTAGTGTCCACAGAATTGCACATTTATAAAGTTCAAGTAATTGGTAATTCAGTTCACTTTGCTAAATGAAATTCCATCTCATTAGCAATAATCAAAATTTTGCACGCATGACTTACTGCAGTTTTCTAGTATGAAAATATGTACTATTAATAGTTTGGTAGAAAGTGCAATAGTACTTTTAGTCTCTCTAATGCTTGGTAGAACCACAACTGCTTATCAGCTGAATTGTATATCCTTGTCCATGTAGGCTGTGTCAATGGGTATCTTCAGTGTGTTGAATATGACAGAATTCCTTCCAAAATCCTTACTTACCAAGCTTATGATGATCCTATGTACAGTGGGTACAGGTCTGCTGTTCAATCAACCAGTCAAGAGGATTCTCTTGTATGTCTATCTTTGCTTATGTATTTGCAATCTGATGTAGATTGAATTGAAAGCTACTGAATATTTTCCATGTAACTTTGCAGTTAGGTTTTGCTAGCTGGGAGCCCCCACATGGTCTTTATAAGAAGTGGCGATATCCTTGGAGCTCCTATGTTAGAGTTAGTGGTGCACTCAGGCATTGTGCCTTTATGGTCATGGCCCTGCATGGTTGTGTACTTTCAGAGATTCAGGTAGATTTTTCCTTTTCTCTTGTAACCTTGAGATCAAAATATTTCTTATCATTCTCTAAAGCTTTGTTTCACCTTACAGTCAGCATTCGCCTGTTAAATAAAATATTTGGACATATTACACACCTATTTCCAATTTTAGAATGATTGTCCAGGTCTATCATCTATTTAAAAAAGTTTCAAATATTTCAATGAATGTTTTTCCTCTCTTATTGTGTCCTGGTGGCATTAGATGAAGATTCTGATAGTGATTGGCAACATTCTACAAGGAACTGATTAGCAGCTACATTCTTTTGTTGAAAATTTTGGAACTAATAGCACAGATGAACTTTTAGCAATTGAATAGATACAAACAAACTACATTCTGACGGGGAAAGTTCTAAGCCACAATTTAAAACTTGACTGCACTCCAAATTGATTGGACTTGATCCAAAAAGGTATCATGCTAAGTCTGTTTTGAAGGTTTTGAATGGTTGACTAGAGGGTTGATAGATAATTAAAATTCTTGCAAACAACAATTCAAATTCAATGCTAGTAGCAAGTGTGTGCGTGGCAAGAATAAAGTGTGGAATAGCTAAAACAAATTAAGTATGTGCAGAAGCTAAAATGAAACAATGCTAACACCAAGATTTTTGAGATCTCTCCTACTCCTCGACCCTTGTCTCCTACTCCACGAACCTTCTCTCGGTGCGACTTACCAAAAAACACTATTATGCTCTTTGGAAATAAAGAAATGAAGCAAACCATAACAATTTTGTCCAAAAGATGTCTAGAGAACCTTGTTTTTTTTTACAATTGCAATAACAGAACTAAACTCTCTTGTAAAAGATGAACAAATATAAGACAAGGAGAGCCAACAAACCTCACTTTTCTCCGAGACTTCTATTAGGTGAGGACAAGGGAGAAAACGAGGTCACTTCTAGACTTTAAGAACTTAAAAGATTTGAAGCCTTGATGGGGATAAGCTCTTAGGCATGTTTGGCTGAAGGTTATTATTGATAACTTTGGTTATCTACCTAAGGTTATATTATTTAATCTTGTTTGGTTCAAGTAATGAGTGATTCCCGGGTAATGGAGTCCACCACGTAAGCAAATGGGAGATAGAACCCTGAATGTGATTACCTTGTAGTGTGAATTTTTACGTGATTTCGGGGTTAACAAAAAAAAAATTTACAATTTTTTTTTCCAATTTTATTTTCCCCAAAATGAGTATTCCAAAGGTTGAATCAAACAACATTAAGTTATGTTTTATTCCAAGGTTATGCATAATAACTTGAACCAAACGCACCCTTAGATTTGTTAGGAGTACTTAGAGCTGAACAAGTGATAAATTGTGTGTAAAAAATTCAAACAACTCTAATGAAGCTTATAGACCTAGCTCTAACGTCTACCTCAAAAAATACTATAGTTGACTAAATAAAGTATTCAAGTTAGTTGATCGTTTAGAATTTAAACATTAGAACAATGGTACCATATGCAGTTGATTCAAATGGGCTTCCACTAGACTAGCACAAACAAAAACATTTTATTCCCAATATCCTTAGCCCACTTGATTGGATCGAATTGAGAAATCCCCTTAGCCAATTCACCACCTCATAAACCACTTTAAGGTGCAGGACCTAAGGTAATGACAAAAAATGACTTGACAAATCTCTTTGGTTAAATTGATCTCTTAACCATGTCATTGATCTACTCCTAAAAATTGTTCTAATTCCCTACGACCATAGGTAGTCCGCAATACTCGGATACATAAATCCATGTGAGGACTTAATCAATAATATAAGTTGCAAGGCACAAAAAGAATACATAGCTCTAGGTAAATAAGCTCCCATCCTATGCTATCATACATTCATACACATTCTACCCATTATAACATGACAATATACATAGGTCATGTGATTTTTTTAAGTTTTTCGCACTCAACATCATGGCACTTGCAATGGTAGCTATGCTCAGCTCCACAACTCCAAGTCCTTATCGAGTTATCTCAAATCATGATATATGCATAATGAAACCTACAAATCATCTTATTTGGGCACTTAATAAAATTTATTTTGTTAAATCACAATTTCTAACTTAAACAGATTCATCAAAGATCAAAAGGACACTAATTTTCACTAATCACAAGGGAGAAACCAATGCCTTTGACCAGTGCCCATCCCTATGGAACGACTTGCAGGGACCAATTATATTATTAGCAGTGTCAAAGTTCTCAACTATTAATGTTATTTGTCAGAAGGAAGTGGAAGGTAAATCTCCTTAGCATTCAGTTCATACATTTAGTAGTCAGGGCGGATCCAGAAATTTATGTTTGGGGGGGGGGGGGCACATACTGAGTGATAAAAACCAT
>JBAMIE010188331.1:0-12305 GCA_037177295.1 Kaempferia parviflora | reverse complement strand
CACTTTAAAGGGTCAGATTGTATTTACATGTTCAACTTACAAATAAGCCCACCTAATATGGAAAATAAAATCCAACATTACAAACAATATTTAAATTAATTCATGCTTTCTTCATTTATATACACACAGTCAATATAAGTTAAGTTTAAAAATTAAGAATTTTGATTAAGCTGTTAATAAAGGAACTATTAGAATTCACTACTAACACGATTTTATGTTAGTAATATATTAATTTTCATTTAAAAATTATTTTGAATTTTTTGTTATGCAAATAAGTTTTTGGTAATTTTATCACGTGCGTTAGATGATGATCTCTCTCTACTACTATATATATATATATATACCGCACGTTCCCCTTCGTATAAACCCTACTCCTTCCTCCGCGCCGAGGAATCGAAACACGTTCCCCTTCGTAATGGGAAAGCGAGGAAGGTGGGACTTCGGCCGCTCCGCCGCCGTGGTCCTCCGTGACCGAATCGCTTCTTCCGGCATCCGCTCCGAAGAAGATGTAGATGTTGACGCTCTCGTCGCTAATCTGCGCTCTTCGTATCCTGACTACGCCCGCCTCAAATCCCAACCCTTTGCCCGCTTCGTACAGAGAGCCCTAGAGTCTCTCAGCCGTAATCCCTCCGCCTCAGCCGCTGTCCGTGAAGATAACGACGATGCCGGAACTGATCCTGCGAGTCCCGGAATTTCTCGCAGCACTCCCGTGCGTGGCGACTCGGTCGAGGGTCGTCTTCTTCTCTCTGAGACGGACGAGTCTGTCTTAGAGGCCCAGGTAGAACCGGAGTTTGATCTGATTAAGTCCATGCTTCGCGATGGCTATGGAAAGAAATCCAACTCATCAAAAAAGGATGAGCTTGAGTCATCAAGCGAGGAAGAATTGAATCTGGAAGTGGAGATGGAGAGGCCGAGGAAGATGAGGAAGGTGCGGAATGTTATTGGAGGAAGTGATGCTGGGCGTGGGACTGAGATCATTATTGAGAAGGAGAATACTACTGGAAGTGGGATAGTGGATTGTGTGTTGGCACAAGGGCCGCGATTTTGTGATCTTGGTGGCATGAAGGAGGTTCTTGAAGAAGTGAAACTGAATGTGCTATTTCCTCTGCTTGTGCCAGAGCTGGTACGGAATTTGGGAATTAATCCCATTACTGGAATACTCTTACACGGTCCACCCGGTTGTGGGAAGTCAAAACTTGCACATGCCATAGCTAACGAGTCGAAATTGCCATTCTACGGGATCGATGCAACTCAAATTGTATCTGGAGTAACTGGTAAGATCTTTTTTTATCTTCTACCATATTTAATTACTAGTTCGCATTTTTTCTTTCTTTCAAGATTCTGATGTAACATATCAAATTATGACAGTTAACAATATGAAATTAGTACTATACCTCATTCTAGTTTTCTCGAAATTGCAAGCTCATCAGTTGTTGATGATCTTGCTTTTCCATTTACTCACATGAAGCTGGATAAGTTAACTGTGGTCAACATGCATAGGACTATAGGATCATTGACATGTTATCTGCTTATACTGTACACAATTAAATATCATTTAGTGTTCTACTTTTGTTTGGCTTAAAAAAAGAAGAGATTCAATCTGGATGAAAAAAAATTATCCTTTTTTGAATATTATGTCCGGCCATGTATTTTCACCTCAAAATGGTGCATTTTGAGGCGTCAATAACATTGTCTACCCATCTTTGCTGTTAATACTAGCTATGCTTCATATCTTGCCTTGTATTGGTGACATTATAGTTTTAAAATTTTCCTACTTGAGCTGCATAAGAACCATTTAGATTGAGTTGGAGGAGCACTGCATAACAGCATATGGCCATATATGACATATGTAGGCTACAAATGCAGCAAAATAAATCCTATTTTGTTCATTTAAGCTATAGACCAAATTAATTTAAAACCGTAAGCTACCCTAACAAGTAGGAATAAACTTTTAAGTGTTAATTTAAACAGTCCATTTGCAAGTGCTAAATACTTTATACTTTTATGTTTTCTTATATGCCTCTGCTTGCAGCATATATGTTATCTCACATATGAATTTGAGACCTTGGTCAACATGTCATGCAAATGTATCATTTAGATGGTACTATCAATATCGTGGTTGCTGTTTTGGCTTGATTTGTAAAGCTAGGACAAAATTGACCTTATGATTTGTTGCCACAGCTTAAAAATGAAGATTCCTATAATAAATAGTGATTTTGATTGGTTCCTTCTCTTTTATACTTACCATAATCATGATAGTAATAGATAATCTTGACCACTGCAGTATTTAGACTTTTATTACACGCTAGATATAATCCTAGGTGCTCTCTTGAGTAATGCAAGACCCTGAATTCTAAAAATTTGAGTGAATATATATTTTCAAAGATTCATATATTTACTGAAGTAATTTTGAATATTACGTATGATAAATGGTTACTGGAACATTAAGCTATCATACTATATAGTCTGAATTCACAAGACAAAAGAAGCTGTTTCTTTGCATTCTTGCTTATAATGGGCATATAGTTGAAACATAAGAGCAGAAGATGATGGCTCTTGGTTTCTTTCTTGTAGAGATTCTTGGCCATAGAGTTTAAGCAATTTGGCTTTTGCCTTCGTGTTTACGGGATCTTAGGTTCTCCATACTTGAAGAGCTCTTGTTGTCACAGTTTTAGGATGACAAATATTAAATGATTTTGTTTGTTTTGCCAATTAAATACCAATTCTGGGAGCTATGATGCAATTTTCTCATTGTGTGGAAGTCTTATGGAGCGATTTTCAATTTTCTCATTATTAAGGATTCCAATTCATGCTTTACATTGAACTCTAGGTATGGAGTAAGAAATGGATTAATTAACCAATTGCCACTCACTCATATCTAGCAATGCACAGCAGTTTTACTGGTACACTTATGTAGTCAGTGTTTCTCCACTTTATATTGTTGGTTTGCTCTCTTTAGGTTTAACATATCTCTGCTTTTGATATCTTACATCGAATTGCTTAATATTTATGTTTGTATTAAAATAGACAATATGAATTGCCTTATATTTTGCTGATTTAGGTGCCTCTGAGGAGAACATACGAGATCTTTTTTCCAAGGCACATCGAACTGCTCCCTCAATAATTCTTATCGAAGAAATAGATGCCATTGCCTCCAAGAGAGAAAATGAGCAGAAGGGGATGGAGCGTCGGATAGTGAATCAACTAATGACTTGCATGGATCAATCACGGAAATTTTGCATGCCATATAGTACTAACTCAAAATCAGAAACTTTTGATTGGAAATCTAATTATGTTCTTGTTATTGGCACTACTAATAATCCTGATGATCTGGACTCTGCACTGAGAAGATCTGGACGATTTGATCGTGAAATTTCTTTAGGTGTTCCTGATGAAAATGCAAGGCTTGAAATTTTGTCCGTTTTCACTTGTAACCTACATCTTGAAGGCCAATTGAAACTCTATGAAATAGCTCGGCGCACACCAGGTTTTGTGGGGTCTGATTTGGATTCATTGCGCAGTCAAGCTGGTGTTATGGCAATGAAGCGCATGGTAGATGAAAGAAAATTTCAACTTTCGTTAGAAGGAAAAAACATAGATGGCTGGTGGCAAGAACGCCCTATTGATGAAGAAATTAAGAGTGTTGAGATTGGAATGCCAGACTTTAAGGTAAATTTGAAAATAGTTAATTTTATCATATTTTATCTTTTCCCCTAGTTTTTTGGTTTTATCCTCTTTAATAGAAAATTACCAACTAGATCTGATCCTACTTTATATGTTACTCAATTATCCATGATTTCATTTACTTTTGTTACCATGGTCTTGTGTAGTCCATATTAGTATATAAAGGGCTATGTTTTTTTAATTCTACTTGATTGTCTCTTATCTGCTATATGTAATTATAGATCATTACTTTCGTCAATGAGTTGTATGTGAAAAATGATTAAATCTACAATAGTTAACTTGTTATTTCATCTACATGTACAATTAAGGGGTGGAAATATGAAAAGGCGGTTTGGCGAATTAAGTTGTCTCCTTTGAGTGTGGTCGAATCATAGTAATTTAAGGCATGAGACACTCAACAACGCATAGGTGCTATGAGGCTTGAGGCAAACGACGCAAGGTGAGGCGCACGCCTTACCGAAGTGAGGCGCACGTCTTACTGAAGTGAGGCGCATGTCTTTTCGAAGTGAGGCGCATGCCTTTTCTAAGTGAGGCGCATGCCTTACCGATGTGAGGCGCTCTAGATATAAATTTTTACAATTCAAACAAATATAAGGAATTTCAACCAAAATATTTCACTAACAAAATTATAGTCTATAAAATATTAAATACTAAAGCAAATATAAAGTTCACTAGCAGATAAATACGTTATGCCCATAATTTAAATTAAAATAAAACTTCAAATATCTAATCATTAAAATCTTCATCATCTTTCTAAATCATATCATTATCATCATCACCGGATGTTTCAAATTTGTATAGTTGAATCTTCATTGGTTTCCTCAAGACTGATTTCTTCTTCCTCTCACAAAGCGCATGCTTAAGGCACACAAGTGCAAGAGGCTCGCCTAGCTGTGTCTTGCTCCTAAGCGCAGCCAAGCGAGCGTCTTTAATAACTATGGGCCGAATTAGATGATGTTTATGGTGATTATGAATTATCGCTGAATTCTCAGTCAAAGTTAGATTGGTCTTTGTTAGCCCTAATTCAATTCAGCTGATCTTAATTAGCGTTCAATCTAGGTTTACTAATTTGCTTGTGGAATGTCTTACAATATTGGACTTAGATTAATCTCAATGATTGCCCATATTGATTGCTTATGGGTCATCTTATCATTTATCTGTTCTTATTTCATTTCCATCATAATACTGATTTTGAATTTTTATAAAATATATCACATCTAAATTAATTGAATATATATAAGACTATAATATGAATAAGCTTTAGATATTTAATAAATTAGCCTTTGAAAAGCTTACCTACCATCATGTTGTTCTGAATTTATAGAAAATAATAATAATTGTCCTTAAATATTAAATAAATCCACCTTTTTCTGACCCCTTCCCCCAAAAATAAATAAATAAATGTCACCTTTTAGAAGCTTACCCAACATATTATTTTGTCTAAATTGACTAAAATATATATAAGAATATAGGATGTATGAGCTTTTGATATTAAATTTTTAGAAGCTTATCTAATCTTAGATCATAGTAAATAGCTTTTGCTTATAGATAAGATTGCACAATCTCATAGTTTAGGATTTAAATGCTGCTCCTTGTTTCTGGATCTATGATACTATTGATTTTAATGCATTAGATGGATGTGATTATAATGAAAAAGGAAAAATAACTTGTATGCACACGCCCTAATTATTTATATAAATTTCTAATATATTATATATTTCATTTTCATAGATGAGTCTTTTTAATGAATGCGTGTTTGTTCACCTGCGAAGGAAATGTTACTGGTCAAAGTTGTGTGAAACACAAGTTGTCTCCCTGCTAGATTGTTAAAGAACTCGTATACCCATCTAGGGATGGTCCTCAATTAAAACACAATGTACACATTTAGAAATAAATTTAAGTAGTCATGTACAGATACAAGTATACAACAATGTGAATTCAACACAAAGATACATTTAGCAAAACAATTAAAACAATTAGCATGCTATTTATAATCTGGCATTATTAGAGTTCAATTCAAACCAAGTATTTTGCAAGTGATAATTTATTTTGTTGTTTTTATGCTTTTATAGTTGGTTTTTGTTCAATCAGAGTAAGTAACTTAATGATGACTATATTTAATATAGCTGAATACTCTGTTCCTTTTATGTTGCCAGTTTTTTAAAATTGATTTCTTTGTCCAAAGACTAAATGATTGTTTGAATTGTGCTACATTTTCAGCACGAGATTATCAAATTGAATCTTAGTATTGTGTAAAAAAATCTAATCTTTGCAATGTCGCAATAGTGCTTTAGAATTTATTCTTTCCAATGTTGACTATTGAAATGTTTTTTTGCAGGAATCACTGAAAATGGTTCAACCTTCTTCCATGAGGGAAGGATTTTCAACAATACCAAACATTACATGGGATGATGTTGGCGGTCTTACTTCATTGAAAAAAATATTTGAGAAGCTTATAATTGATCGTATAAAATACCCTGAGGTTTATAAGGTAACTTTTTCTCATTAGTTTTCTTGTAGTAATTTCCGTCTTGTGTATTTATAGAATATTATTCTTTGCTTCAACTTCTCCTATTGTATTATGTTTTCTCCATTCATGATTCTCTCATACTTTCAGAAAAATGGAGTCAAATTCGAGGATGGAATTTTATTGTATGGGCCTCCGGGTTGTGGTAAAACATTAATTGTCAAGGCCGTAGCAAATGCTGCCGGAGCCAATTTTATTTACATACAGGTTCCCTCAATCATGCTTTTGGGTAAATGTCCCTTGCTTTAGATGTCTTCAATGAGAATTTGATTTCTTTTATTTTTTGATGTTAGGGTCCTGAATTACTGAACAAATACGTTGGTGAAAGTGAGCGGGAAATAAGAAAATTATTTCGTCGTGCTCAGGCGTGTTCTCCTTGTATAATTTTCTTTGATGAGGTAAACGAGACATTATTTATTTGTAAAGATATAAACCTCTCACAATTATTTGGTTTGGATTGTATAATATTTTGTTCATTATATGTGAGAAAGTAGTGGCACATTACCCCTTTTGTCAGAACCTCATTCCACCCTGGTGAGCTCATTACCCTTTGACAGTTCTTTATATCACATTTCAAAATGAATAGATGTGAATACTTGAACAATACTTGATGCTAGTAATTGTCACCATATAGGAAAATGTTCTTATTCCAAAATTGATTCATGAAAAATTCCTATTTTCAAATTTTGTTTTCGAAAAAGTAAATTTTGAAGTTATCATTAGCTTTTTAATGCTGTTGAATTTATTAGAGATGAATGGTGTCAATTTTTAAAACTTCTTGTTAACTCTGATGCCTCAATCGATTGTGCATATCCATCTATCTCATTTTCCGTCGTGCATTTTCCTTGTCTGTAATACATTATCAGCTATTTGTTTGTAGACTTCATGCTAAAGATGGATTTTGATAACTTGATGCAATATAAAAACTTCTCTCACCATTAGCTTAATCCATGTGGAGAAAACACTTTAAATCCATCTATACAAAATACAAACCAACCTTTTTACTGCTAGTCATTTTGTCTTGTCATTTGAATCCGAAGTTCAAATAGATCATCTAGATAACGCTTGAAAGTTATTTAAGTGTATATCTTTGTGCTTGGTAACTCAATCTCCATCAGTAATTCCTAGAGCAAGTAGTAGTTTTACTTGCTATCATACGGTTTTTATAATTTTTATGAATGAGTTCAGTTTCTCTAATGTTTTTTACACTAAACAAGCTTTCTATTCTTCTAATAGATTGATGCTTTGGCACGCAAGCGCAAGGGAGAAAATTCACGTGTAGTTGAACAACAATTGACCCAGGTTTAACTGTTAAATCCCTTTAAGTAGTTAGGAGTTACATATGCAACTTGTTACTTTTTTATTTTCTTTTTCTCAATCACCTTGTCAATTATGCAGCTACTTCTTGAGTTAGATGGTGCTAAAGAGAGAAAAGGTGTATTTGTTATCGCAGCAACAAACAGGTTTGCTAATTCTATCCTCTCTTAATTTATAAGTTCTCATATATAGATCTATGTAGTAAGATGATAACCTTTTCAGACCTGATTCTTTGGATCCTGCTCTACTAAGACCCCGAAGGTTGGGTAAAGTTGTATATGTTCCATTGCCCAGTTCTGATGAACGACTACAAATATTGAAGACACTTGCTCGAGAGATGACCATTTCAGAAGATGTAGATTTGGCTGCTCTATCAGAGGAGTGTTCTAATTTTAGTGGTGCTGATCTAGCTTCTTTGGTACTCTCTCTCTCTCTCTCTCTCTATCTCTCTCTTTCTCTCTCGGTTGAGACCTTTTCGCCGCCATTGTTTGCTGGATGCACTAGCAAATTTGGAAAAAAAGTTGATCACTTCTTAACAAGGCCATGTGTAACTAACTTATCCTATTAAGTTTTTGTGCCTAGTTGTGCTTAATCACTGCATTTTTCAGGGGAATATACATGCTAGTTCATTTGGATGGTTAGAACCTCCATTACATACATCAATGTAGATATTTAATCTCTCTTTTTTTTTTTTTTTTTTTTTTTTTTTTTTTTGCATCTTACTTAGATAGATTTGTTTGTGTTAATACCAACTCATTTTAGTTGAATAAGGATTAAGTAATATCTTATTTTAACTAGGGTTGTAAATGAACTAAATATTTGTGAACAAACTTGGTGTTCAACTTGATAAAAACTTATTTATGTTCGTTCAATATACACAAGGTTAATTAAAAAATAAGTTTAAATAACTTGTTAAATTAAATGAATAAATTTGAACAGATGCTCATATCACTAATATTCATGAACAAAGATTACAAAAATAGAGTTTTTTTGCATGCTTGAATGGATAGAATGCACACGGGAAATAGAATGAAAATGGATTTATAAAATATTTGTTTTCTTTTTCATGAATTTTTTAGTTTTTTCATAAGCATAAGTGTGTTGTTGTGGGAAAAATGAGAATTAAGGATATGTAGAGGGTCACTTTGTTTTTTTTTCTTATTTATCTTATTCTTTTTCTATGTACGTATTGAAATTCAAATTGTTGTCTTGTGTTGTGTCACCCTCATCATGGTCAAATTTTTTTCAAAACTACAAAAATCACTCTTAATGAGCATCATGTCCAAAATAGTCCCATCGAGACATCCCTAGAAATGTTAACCATCGATGAAGGTTGTATGTCTAGTTTCTTCAATATGTGAATTTATTGTGGATATATCCTAATCTCTTTAGACAATAACTCCCTAGCATCTGGATTTGTACGTCTTGCAACTTAGAAATCAACAATGGTTTTAGAAAGTTTTTTTCCCCCTTAAACCATTTATCTCAAATGCATTCTACTAAAAAATTTATGAAGGTGGTCTAATTTATATAAAACAATGTTACATAGCTCCATACCTTTAACATCTTTTTACGGTAGGAACTTGTTCAATTACACTTCAACCTTATTTATACTCTTATTCACCAGATGAATGAAGTTACCCTGACTCTTACAGCAGAGGAAGTTAATTGCATAAAATGTGGTATTGAGATTACACAACCAGGTGTCTGCAAGCCATCACACTTTAGGCAAGTTATGGATACAATCAAGCCATCTGTCTCTGTGAAGGTAATATGAGAATTTGCTTTAAGTAATTCAAATAATTTCTTTTTCAAGCTAGGCTGAAGCCCTATGCTTTGGACTACTTATTCTCATGTTTGTAGGCTTGTAGTAATATGCTTTCCCATGCTTTTCTATTCAAAGCTTCAGCTATTATTGTTGACTTTGAATGATTTGCACTTTATGATTGTTGTTTTTGTTCATCTTCAACTGCATTATTTCATTGTGACTAGAGGTATTTAAAATCTTTCTCTAGATTTGCAATTGAGATTTAGGTACTGAAAATAAGTGAATTTTCATTATTTCATTTGTTTCATGACCAACATGCTTGTTATTTTGCCTTGAAATGTTTGAATGTTTATTTTCTAAGAACCACATGCTAAGCAGAGTGTGAGTTGTCATTTTGAATGCATTATGCACGTAGACTTTTTTATGCTGTGAATATACTAATTAACAACTTTTAAGCTCCAAATGTATAAATTAGTGCCTTTAATAGCGGCATGAAATTTTTAGAATGAGTGGCTAATCAATCAACTGTTATCTTGTCACCAGTCAAGTGAGGTATACATAGGTCTGCTAACTGTGTTGCATGTTCAGCAACTTCAAGCTTGTAATTGTTTTTGTTTTCTCCTTTTATTTTAGCCATACAGATTTTCAAACTTCCTTGCTATATATTTTTTTCTTGTGCATCTCTATGAATTTTTGATGTTTTGACATGGCCAAGTTTATACTTTTTGGTGGAGCAGGAAAGGAAATATTACGAGCGCTTATCGAAAAAATTCAAAGCTCATTGATTGACCTTCATCCATTAATTTACAACAACAACCGTATTTTATTTCCGATCTAGTTTAATTACTGGCATATGCTTTGATTTCTGTCGATCTGCACCAAGAGAAGCATCAACAGCGGCAGCTCAATTTGATCCCAAGTAGAAACTTCCAAATCTTAAAGTGTCGTTCGATGCGGCCTCTTTGCCACCACATCCAATTTGTCTTACCATCATCCAAGAGCCTTAGTTGAGAACGTAAGAGGTATCATGAAGTCCTTTTTTGTTTTTGCTACGTACTTGTAGTTTTAGTCTTCATATTTTTTTCTGCAAAAAAATAGTTTGTCTTTTAAAAGTTGTAGAACTTGAGGAGTTCTGACGTTGTCAAACATACTAATCACAAGAGTAATTATTAATTTTATTTCTTTTTTATACTGGTTGTGTAGGACAAAAATATGAATTCTGAAAAAGCAGTTTTTATAAATTTTTTATTCTAGTAAAATATTAATTTTTATTACTCTATGGAGCGGTGACCCACGTTTTAAGATTTTATCCCATGAACCCTATGCGGAGTCCTCTGTCGCCCCATCACTTTCGATCTCCGCAATGTCTACCCTGACTACGCTTGCCTAAAGCGGCGCTCGACCTTCGCTCAGCTGCTGCCCGTGAAGACAGCGATGAAAACATGGATGATGCCGGAATTGATCTGCAAGTCCCGGTATTTCTCGCATGACATCCGGACGTAGCGACTTTGCTGAGAGCTGTCTTTTTCAAGATCAGATCCTCTTGTTTATAATTTTATAGATTAAGAAATGATCCACATCCAAATTGTGGCCGGATTGAGGTCGCAATCTGACTGTAATTGTTTGTGGTTTATCGACTGTTTCACTCATCCACCTAGGTTGTAGTTTGGATCGGAGCAGACGGCTAGAGGCCGCTCGGAGACAGCCCCCTCGACGACCGGTAGTTCGCCACCCTCCCACCTCCCGGCGGCTTCCGGCTGTTTGTCCCGATTCAAACTACAACCTAGGTGGACGGATGAACCCGTCGATAGACCGCAAACATTTACGGTCAAATTGTGATCTTAATTCGGCCACAATTTGAACGTGGATCAGGGAATCTTGACTCGTCTTCTTCGCGCAAGCGATGACCATATATGACATATGTAGGCTACCAATGCAGCAAAATAAAATCTATTTTGTTCATTTAAGCTATAGACCTAATTGACTTAAAACCGTAAGCTACCCTAACAATGCATGATATATTTTCATATATTACCTCTGCATACTTCCTAAATACTTTAAACATTATTATTTTCTTTAATATTTTGATATTGACTATGTATATTAAGGTGCTGTAGTGGTTGAGATATAAAATGTTACCATGTTAGATCATAGAGTCAAAATTCTGTTCAGACATGTTTTGATTTATCTCCTTTGTGTTAGTTTAAGAAAGGCGAGCAAATTACCTATTGTCACATATATGCATCTCCATACTACATTATGAACCACATGGCTCTTACGTACGGATTTGAAACCTTGTGGTTGCTAGTTTGGCTCGAGTCCTAGAACTAGGACAAAATTGACCTATGATTATTGTTATAACAGCTTAAAAATCAGGACTTCGTTCTTCGGTAATAAATAAGTTTAAAAATAAAATTTTATTAACATAATCTAGAATTAAAAATAAGTTTAAAAAAAATAAAAAAAATTACTGTGTAGGACTGCACACAGTCAGTCATGCACGGTATCTGGCATGGCCAGTAAGGGTAGGATCGAACCAATCGCTTCCCTATTAGATAGGGTAGATGGAGATTGTATTTTCTTCTTTGCCATTTTGACTAAAGCTTCGGTTTTCCTTTTAATCTGTGCAGTTTACAATTGAGTAAAAATAGCAGGCTGTTGTCCCCCATTATAAACCCTTTCATGCTAATAGTATGCAAGGAAAATGAGTTCGGAACTCAGAGAACCCAAGGTGTAATTTGAGGTGAATGTAACTCCAATACTCTATCTACGATTACATTCGATCTAAATAGAATATGAATGAGTTCTTTATTCACCTTACTATAGTTAGGAAAGACCGTAGTAGATTTTTGAGTCTATTCTTGTAATTTGTTTTGATATATAAATTTTCAGTCATACTTTTTTACTTCAATTTTTTTTAAATATCAATTTTTTTATTTATGTTATTTTAAATTTCATAAATTGATTAAACTAATTAAATTGAAAGATTGTCAATTGATTGTAATCAAT